>JAWNMF010000483.1:0-37865 GCA_035044305.1 Drosophila nigritarsus | reverse complement strand
TATCGCTAAACAGATTAGCAAACAGGTCTAACCAGACCCTTTGTAATCCTAATAAAAAGGTTAAGTATAAAACTAAAAATCCTCCGTAAATCTAAAGCATATAAAGAAATACCATCGCAAAATTAACGATTTCACATAAGCATCAACATATGGCAAAAATTTAAATGAAAATTTGAGAAGAAAATGATTTGCAAAACGCGGAAGCTTTTCAGCATCCCACAAAAAGCCAGTAGAAGGTACCGCAAAGGAAAGGGAAGAGCTTTTTTGGTTTTTAACAGTCAATAATTTACGTATAAATGCCGATTGCTGCTGCAGCAGTCTTTCTGTTCATTAATGATAAAAATAAAATTAAAAATATCCCTTTACATAAATTACCAGTACAGCATCCAACACAAATTTAACTGTAGTATTGCGGTATATAACTCAAAACATTCTTAACATGATTGTTGCAATATCCGGATGAAATGATGGCGTCGTTAAATTGTAGCATTTAAAGCATACTAGTATTCATTTGTTTCCCAGAAAAACAGCTATGTTTAACAAAAAGTAAAATTGATGCCGCATTAAATGCGGAATGCAATGCAAACGATCATTCTGAAAATGCAAGCAATAATTTTGAAAATATTTTGGGCTGCAGTAGTTCCTCAGCTGTAATTTCCAAAATTACACCTCAATCAACCCCCTCCACCTGGGTTTTACAAGATTTGTCATCTTTCATGTTGCAAAATGTGTTGACAACTCAGTAAAATTGATGTTGAAGGAGCGGATTAATGATTTGGAAGATTTTCAAAAGCACTAAAAACCAATGTCAAATGTCGGATAACATAGTAATTTTTGAAATAAACAATCATATATACATACAAGAGCTTTCATTTGAGTCCAAAATGAGTCTTCAGGTAAGCTTTAAATAAAGCTTAATTTATAGAGATACTATTGTCAAAAGAGTGTTAAAGTCTAAAAAACAAGTGATTTCCATGGACACTATTTTAGGCAAAAGACAATGAACAAAAGACGAGAGTAAGATAAATTGATGCATTAAAAATGGAAATGAGTTTAATATGAGAAAGAATAAAGTAAAAAAAAATTATACGAATGTAAGAATAACATTTTAAACAAGATCAAATTTTTTTTCCAACAAGGATTTTTTTTAGTTTGCCAATAAAATGTACTGAATATGTACATTTTTAGACACGGAATGTGCTAAACTTTTATTTGAAAACAAACTGCACATGCTTTTAGGCACATGCGGTGTGGCAGCATTTCCGATAGTGATTTAAAACATCATATAGCACTGCATGTGTGCCTAATAGTAAATCAATTAAAGTTGTATCTGCCAATAGGTACTCACATACAATTCCAAGCAATTGCCCTAATTTTTGTTTTGTTCATCACTTCTGTTAGGTGCCAACAATAGTTTTTCACAAAGTAAATCCAAATTGCACGACGCAATATAACCTTCATAAACAAAATTAATTAATTCGTTTTCAGTTGATGCAATCATGTGACTTGGTAATTAAAACACTACAGTGCGGTCTTCATCTGAGCCAATGCGTTCAAAATGATTTACAAAGCCAGCTTCTGCAGGGTTTTTTTTCCATATTTTTATGTTATTGAATTTGAACAAATATCTGAAACAGTTTTGAATTTTTGATGCATGCCACTGCTTGCCCAAAACTTTTTTTTACCTAGAACTACTGGCAATGATTGCCGCCAATCGCAAGCAATTAAAATCACTTATATATAATTGGGCAGCAAAACATGTAGATATACTTTTAGAAAGCACCTGAACAATTAATTCTTCGAAACAAAACTATGACAGCGATAACAAGCTTTTAACGATTGTTTGCGCGTTTTATCACTTCAGTCGTCGCTTTTGGTTAATTATCAATCTGAACCAATACCATGTGGTGAGGTTAATTAGACAAATATAAAATAAAAAAATTATTTATATCTGTACACAGCATAAAATATACATAGTGTCAAATTAAAAACCATTAGTTTTAATTAAAAAGCATTGAGTGGAGGAAATTCGTCCATGTCATCTAAATCTGCTGGGGTTTCAAAGGTATCAACTTTTGAATTGATTTTGTGTTTTTCGGAACTTTTTGGTGTAGTCTTTGTTTTTTGTGAAGTTGCGTTGTCAAACAAGCATTCATCTATATCAAATGGATTTGTGCTAGAAGTTTTACCATGTGGTGTTGCAAAAAAATCGGATCGTTTAGATGGCGCAGGCGGAATAGGTGGTGGAGTCGGTTTGTTCACTGAACTTACACATGATGGTTTTTCTTGTTGTGAGTCATACCTTTTATTAATTTCCATTGAGGACGCAGATGTGTTACGTGATTTCTACAATAATGAATTAGTTAAAATAAAAAACATTACTATAATCATAATCATAAAAACATTCAAAAAAAATACTTTTGAAAAGTCGATGGGAATAAAAGATGTGGCATTGTTATTCGATCTGACGCTTATAATTGGATTAGGATGATCATTTCCATCTATGTCAGCACTGTTGGGGCCTATTCTGTGTTGTCGAACTAAAACGCATTCCGCGTTTTCAATATCCAGAGTATAACAAAACAAATAACCCTCCGTGCTAGCCACAAGCAAATAATCAATATTATCAATTCTAAACATAAAAATTGTAGGTTATTAATAAAATTCGTTTATAATTTATATGTTTTAAATTAATCAGATAAACAAATAAAAACATACCTCGTCATAGCCACAGATGTCTTGGTTTCAGTGATTGGAAGACGAGCGGTAGCAATAGATTTTTCACGAAGCATTAATTCATTCACATGAGTAGGCAAGTAAGCAGAAGCTTGTTGTGAAAAATAACTTACCCAGCTTACAATTCCTTCTTGTGCTGAAGTTTCATCTGGCCTGAAAATCTTAAAGTAGTTGTAAAACATAAGTAAAATAATAATTTCGCACTTGATTTGTTCTTGCGACAATTCAGAGCGAAACAACGCAAAAACATGAACAGTTTCTGTGTTACTTGAAAGACACAAATATTTCGAATCTGCACTGAAAGCGAGAGAACTAATAGTTACACATCTAAAATAAAGTTATATGTAAAGGAAACACAAGTAATAATACTGTAAACAAAGAAACCGCACCTTTTCACGCCACGCGTAAATTCAAACAATCGCTCCCCATTAGGAATTCCAAAAACCCGAATTACAGTACCTTTCTCACTAGCAGTAGCTAGCTTTGTTCCGTCTGAATTAAAACGAATAGCTGCCAATGGGCTAGCATGAGCACTAAAACTGCACGCTGTTACTAAAGCGTCGGTGTCGAAAATAAGTACATGTCCGGTAGAGGAAGCACCTGGAATGGCTAAATAGCATGCATTTTGCTCATCATTCGACAAATCCATTATTCCATTAGGATTCAAAGGAGTATCAGTAATTTTGTGTAATTGCTAAAAGTTATATTTTAAAACATATTACAACCCGGTTTATTGTTCAGTCTATTTTGATGTCATTATTAACTTGGCTATTCGATTTCATTAAACATAATATATGCTTAAGCATTTAAATTAATTAATAAAACCCATAAATATATTAACATTTTTTGTTATTAACCATAAGGCCTCAAACAAAAGAAAATGCAACAAAAAAATAATTCTTTTCTAAAATTTTATCAGCAAATTGAATTTTTTTTAAAAAACACTAAATCGATCAACTTTAAAAAAATTTATAAAAAATATATACGTTTTATAAATTTTTAATAATATATGCATTCATTAAACAATAAAAAAAAGAATGAATATCTATAATATAATTTCCCCCGTTTTTTCATTTAGAATACTAAAGTTCTGCAACGATTTTTTGATTGAAAATAACTTAGCTTTATATTTAAAACATATTTTACTTAGGAGGAAAATAATCAGTTATTCCAGAAAAAATTGAACAGACTAATGTATTTCTGCAAAATAATTTTCTCTCTATGCAATCATTTAACATTAAAAAAAAATTGCAAAATCGAAATAGTCATAACAAATATCTAAAAAAAACGTACTCTCATATCGCGAACATTGTGGATGCTGATTAAATCTTCCAAACAAACGATAATTCTCTAAAATGAAACCAAAATTCAGATTAAATATGCACCGGTATTTTATATGAATTTCTCAAATCAAAACGCCTGGTTAATATAATTTTAATTTTCTTATAAATGAATTTACAACGGAATATTGGGCCGGATTTATTTATTTTTTATTACCAGATTAATATAATTAAAAAGTTTCAGAAAAAAAATCGGCCCAAATTGATTTCCCGGAAAAATTTTAAACTGCTCTAATGATGATCTAGTCGTCGTCCATTAAATAATTAATATACTAACAAAATTATAATATAATTTTAAAATAACAGTAAAATGGAAAAATTATAAAAGTAATCTCATAATGACCAACCTTTCGATTCATTTTAACAGCAAGGATCGCGCTACCAAAAGTGTTGGCACATATTTCGTTATTATTTTGGGAGTGATAAACCCAAAGTTTACGAGTCTGTTTCATCGACACTAACGTAACCAATGAACTACGAAAAAATTTCTCAACAATGCACACCCGCTCAGGAACATTCGGTGCTAAAGTTTAAGTATATCTAAACTGAAAAAAATATAACTTGAAAGCAAAAATTACGTTTTCCTTCTTGCACTTGAACTAAACTGTCAATATTCTGAAAAGAATAAAACATGTATCCATCTTCATGACCAACCCCAATACAACTGAAAAACATAAAAATTTATATTACAACAAAAAAGAAAGTTATAACCTGCAGTCCTGATTGAATGAAACATATAAAATTTCTTTGCGGTCGTTGTTATCTATAAAAATAATGGAAATTACAAATTAGGTAAATGATGAATATTTACCTGAAATAACATTCGTCATAATGGGACGTAATCGTTAAGTGTTTTAATTGCCTGAAAATAATTAACGCGTTATAGAAACAATTTAAAAAAATGTTAAAATGCTGTAAACAAAAAAATTGCGCTAAAACATGGGCTTCGTATAAGCCTAGTTTAGGAGAAATTTTCAAATCGCAATTTTTTGTAGTTTTCCAGTTGTCTTAAGTGCTAAAAATGATAAGGCATGCAAAAAAACTTTGCGGACGATGGTTTATAGCGGTTACCTAGTCAGACCAAGTGGACTCGGGCCTATCGGCGCTGGAGCACCCTTTTACGTAGTAGACCTCTATGGCCTCTTGCGCTCCGTTTTCTTCTCTGAGAATCTAGCATTTTGGTTTTCAATACAAAATGTAATTTTGATCTTTAAGCTATTAGAAAACAAACATCAATAAATTTTGGCTCCTTATGTTTAAGCTCCAAATAGGACATTTATAAGTTGTATAATGTAAAAAAATGCTAACAAAGGTTTCTACATTAGGCTGTTTAACTTTATAAGAAAAACTCGTAAGACACTAATCGCACGGATTAAATGTTTATAATGAAACATTACATTTTTGAATATTGTATAAAAAAAATTCAAAATGTCAACATTGACTTTCCCGTGTGCATAAGTATATACGTTTTCCAAGCGCGTGATTGGATGGAGAGATTTGTTTCTCCCATGTTGGAAAAACAAATTTTTCATTCAATTGCATATCGAGTAAAATAAAAAAGCGCCAATTTAAATTTTATAAATCATCCTAGCAGCAGGGATGAGATTTTTTTCCTTTTTCACGACAAAAAAGGACAGAAAAAGGATGGTAAAAGGCAAAGAACTAATTTCTTTTAGCAAAATAAAAACAAAAAAGACAGAAAAAAACAAGAAAATTTTTTCACGATAAAAACAGTACCGGTAAAGTCTGTTCAAAACCAATACCTATTTTTGAATTATTTTTTTTATTTAAAGAATAATAATTTATAAAAGTTTTACATCAAAAACTTGCTGTCTGGCCTGGTGGTTTAGTTATGGTTCATAGAGTTGGGTGATGGTTTATTGTCATAATTGAACCAAAAAAAAATTTTAAGTTTGATATAATAATGTATATAATCAATTTTACATTTAGAAGTAGCATTTTTTTGAATAAATTATTATTTTTACATTTAGAAGTAGTATTTTTTGTTCCCAAAGTAATTTATAAAAAAGAAGTTTATAAATTATTTTGACGATGTTTTAACTGATGGTCTGAAAACAGAAAAAACCCTTTAAAAGTAATTTGTTTTGAACAAATTTTGACTGTTTTCTTGTCAACGAAAAAATTTCATAAATAAATATTATGCCGAAATTTCAATATAAGTCTAGTTTAGGAGAAATTCTAAAATCGCAATTTTTGTAGTTTTTAGGTTTTCCTTTCGAACGTGAATTTCGTTTTCAAATTTTGGACTTTTTATTTCGAACGCGAATTTCTTTGGCAAATTTTCGACTTTTTTTTAAACGTAAATTTCTTTGGCAAATTTCGAACTGTTTTTTTCGAACGTAAATTCTCTTTTTAAAAATAAATCATTTTTTTTCGTCAAAGAATTTCGGGTTAAAATTTAAAAATTTTTTTTTTGACGGTGAATTTTAGTTTTAAAATTTGACGTTTTTTTTCGACGGCGAATTTTTTTTTCGAATTCCGAACCTTTTTTTTTCGAACGTAAACTTCGTTTTCAAATTTTGATTATTTTTTTCTACAATGATTTATGATTTTTAATTTCAGCAAATTTTTTTCGACAATAAATTTTGCATTTAAATTTCAACTTTTTTTTCCAGTGAATCAGGAACTTTAACTTTAACTCACTGCATCATTTTTTTACACACTAATATGAAATCAAAGTTTCTCGATTTTTATTTGAACGTAATTTCGTCTTGACACGATTTTTTTGCACTGTAAAATTTAAATGATTTTTTTCAAGATTTATCAACAAAATATTTTTTTGGACATCTGCAAATGTCAAAAAATTAAAAAAAAAGTCCTTACACGTGTAAGGACTATAGCTTCTTTCGCATTAAAGGACACGTGAATCGCTACACAAGTACGCCTGCATGATAGAATTCAAATGTTGAAAAATAAAGAAAAACATTGAGAGTTAGGCAAAAAACAAAAAATTTTTTATTTTGCCTAAAAACCAAAGAATTTATGAATTAAGTTGAGTTCTACGAAAAATAATTTTATTTAACAAAAAACGTGTTCGTTTGTGATTTGCTTTGTAAACAATCAACCTTATTTTATATTTTTTAGAGATGCAATCGGATGCAAATGAGTTTGGTGTTTTTCAAACAAATTTACTATTGCTATTTTCAATTTTTGTTTCCAACACGGTAGTCTTTTTGGAGTGCTTTTTGGCCGTTCTTTTTTTTGCAATTACAACAAATTTAATTAGCATTGACTTTTCAAAGGTAATTTTTTTTTTAATTATTGCTTTATACAGTATAGCAGCAAACAGAACAAATGCTATTTTCTTTAATCATTTTTTGTGCATGCAAAAAAAGTTGGCAGACGGTGCTTTTAAGTCATTGTAGCGTCTATTTAGTCAGGGCTAGGTGGCCTCGCGTCTACTGTCGGTCGAACTACATTGAAAATTTCGTGAAAACATGGGGCAATTTTTGATGCCAAATATTTTTCGTGTCGGGACAAAATAAAAAAAAAGCCCAGGAGTTTAGCTATTTTAGTATGATTATGATAGCTCGGCCAAAACCTCGTTGACACCAGCCAATTTTTTCGTATTTTTATTTTAACAGTTTATATTAGATGTTTTTAAAAAAGTGTTGATGCTATCTTATGGTGCTTTTATCCTCTACAAGATAGGATAAAACAAAAATCAAATATACATGTTTTATATGTTTTAAATTAAAATAACAAAATGTTTACTGTCTACTTTAATGTACTTGTTATTAAAGCGTGCACCAAATTGGCCGTCCTAGGTAAGAGTTTCCGTCACTGCGTGTGATGTTAAATTTATAATTCGTCAGAAAACAAAACGTTTTCTCCATTCTTCGACTGTTTTGTGGATGTGCTCCTTGGCAAACGCTAATCGAGCCTTTACGTAGTTTTGTTCTAAAAATGGCTTCTTAGCTGCACGACGACCAATTTCATAAAACCAATCTTTGTACAATCCGATTACTTGCAATATCATTTAATCCGACATTTTCACGAAGTTGGATAGCTGTTTCAAAATGAATTCTCTGCTGATTTTTTTGCTAATAAACGATTGGTTCTAATGAAATAAAATTAAAAAAATTGTAATTTTTTAACGTCATACCTGTCGTTCTTAAACGTCCACTTTTTAAAAAAAAACATTTTTTTGTTTGTTTTTTTAACATTTGATAATTTTTTATGAACACCAGATTTTAATATACTAACGTTTTGAGCAATGGCGCGAATCGAACATTCCTGCATCTATTTTTAAACAAGAACAACTAAGCTAAGCCTTTAATTTTGTCGTCAGCTTTTGGATGTACCATTTTTACTATAAATAATCAATAACATATCATTTTATAACATAAAATAAATTACATGCATTTTACGATTAAATTTAAGTGTTCACGAAGTTTTGTCTGAGTAAAAAAAATATTATTTGTTTTAATTTAAATAATATAATTTTTTAAAATTTTTGTTTAATCCTGTATTGTAGAGAGAAAAAGCTCTATAAGATGGCATAAGCAGTTTTTTAAATCATCATATATAATCTGTTTAAATTTAAATAAAAAAGATTGGCTAATGTCTTTTGTCTGCAACTGTAAAAAACTCACTTTTTTGGTCGTACAAGCGCAATGTTTTCCTAATTCAGCTGATGTTTGAATGCGATTTGAAAAAACTTATACGACCAAATACCTTTTTTCTGTATAATAGTAGGAATATGATATCAATTAAACATAAGTTGTTTTTGGCAAAAAAAATTGAACCCACGTGGTCCGGAATGTTCAACCTTGCATAAGTCGGCTTAAACACGAACTAGAGAGGTCGAGTTTTCACCAAAAGCCTTAGAATTGAGCGTAGAATAAAATTTACTCGCAATTCGGATCGAGGTCGACAATTATATAAATTAGACCTTCGGTTTAGTTGATATGTATATATATATGCATATTGATTTCTTTAATAAAATTATTTTGAAAATAATTTGTAGTGTTTTTCAGCTTTTTTATTCAGTTTTGTATTCGTTTTTTGGTGTTATAAACGAAACGATTTTTACATAAACCAATTTGCTTAAATACAAACTTTTTAATTTGCTCCCAAACAACTTTAACAGGATTTTATTTTTTAGTTTTCGCTCTTATTTATGACTGAAACTGATGAAGTCAAACGAATACGCAGTTTGGATAAAAATGTTATTGAAGTTAAAAAACAAATGGAGCCACTTTCTGCTGTAAATAATTTTGCGCAATATTTCAAATATGAACGAAAACTGAATGGACTTTTAAGCGAAAGAAACAATATAAGTAAACTTTTTCTGTTGTAAACTTTTTATTTTTATTTTTTTTTAGATAATAAACTTAGCAAAGATGCAATGATTTTTTCATTTAAATTTTCTACCCTATGCCGAACATTTTTCGCACTTATTTCATTCATGATGTGTTTGCATTTATTGCATTCTCCTTATGTAATCATTTTGCGAGCCGAAAAAAATGTTTTTTATCCATTTAATTTCGTGCTTTCATTTACAAATGTCTTAAATTTCGTGTATAACACCTACCAATTAGAAGACTACGAAGGTAATCTTTTTATCGTAATTTGTTTTGTTTAATGTTACATATTATGAATTATGGACAATTGGAATACCAGCGTATGGACTTACAAGGGAATGACACGAACTTAAGTTGACAGTTCGACTCCTCTCTGAACTTTTGAATTTAATATTTTATTCCGCTTGCTGTATATTTTCTGCTTATATTCCGCTTGCTGTTTTTTTTTAAATGAGATTTCTGATTTTAATTTTTTTTTATTACTTTAATGTATTTTAAGTTGGTTTATGCCATTAATACGAAAAAAGTGAAGTAATGTAAATCTAAAAAATCACATGATTCATTTAACAAAATTAAATAGATACGATAGCAAGGTAGCATAATTGTTTGAAGCAATTTTTTACTGTCATATTTAACTTTTATGTAACAAATATTTTCTAAAAACCCAGTAGACAGGCTACAAACTAGGGATGGGATCCGTGTTCGTAAAACATCCGTATTTTTTTAAAAACCGGTTCCGTTATCCGTTTAAAAAAAATTTGCATTCGTATCTGTTATCTGTATTTTTTGCCACTGATCACTTCCCTGCTACAAACGCTATAAATTTTATTACCTGCCTGTTTTTTTCTGTTGAATAGCTAAGCGATTATGTAAATTGAGTCATTTTTAGAGGTTTTGCATCACCTGTCATTTTGTGTTTAGACGCCGTGTTTATCTTATAAAAATAGTTTTGGAAAATCTTTCTAAGAGTAGATTTATAAGCTCAAGTATCTGACGTGGACTTCTCGATAGTGGTCCATAATGTGCTATAGCATCAGCATTTTTAAAGAATTGCTTTAGTCGAGTAAAGGGAGGAATTTTCAGGAGCAATTTAGTCGTTTATACATTAAAATGAAAGACGATGCAAAAGTTCTTACCCCCCCCCCCCTCCCCAAAAAAAAAATGTTAGACAACTAAACCCTTTACCATGCAATATACTCTACTGAATTTTCAAATCATGCATGATACGGTCTTTACTGATTTTTTACAAAAACGTTTTTGTTTTTCACTCATGTGTTACTTTTCCAATCATTTTGGCAAAAAATAAATATACAGCTAAAATAAAAAATACTTTGTCAAATGTATTATATAGGTCTAATTTCGATCTGTCACCTTAATTTCGTGTCTTTCACCAATAACCATGCCAACGATGCAAAAATTATAAATAATGTATCTATGGATTATGGAAAAGGCTCATTGAAACAAGAAAATTATCTTTTGGTCAACTCTAACGTTGTCTTACCAATAATATTAATGGGGAAGGTACAGTAATCCTTTTAAAATGATGTTTTACTAATTTTAAAATTTTTTTTACCATTGCTTAACTCAACATGGGTTTTTATGTTGTTAAGTCCGAGTTTTAAAAAATAAACAAACACATATAATGTTATTAACCTGTTCAAAAATTGGAGAAGTGAAAGAATAAATATTATATTGGAGAATACCAAAGAATCGGAGAATATTTGTTGTATTAATTATTTATTATTGCAGAAATTTACTTTTTGGATTAGATAAAATAGCTTTCTGGCGAGCTTGTGGCTCTTTATTTATGCTTTTGATCATAAGCTTGTCTGTAATGCTTAGATAGTTTTTTGGAAATATTTGGCACCATATTTATCAAAATATAAAAAGACATAAAAAGCCCAAAAAAACAATTTAGGTGTTGAAGTTTCGCTTTACAATTTTCTCGTAATGGCTTTAGCAGTGCGGAAAATCTTTACTATGCGTCACATAAATTTTTTTGCTCGATAGCAATTGTTCATTCTATTTTTGGTGATATTTTTTCAAATAGTTTTTAAATGAAGAAATACAATTCTGTCGTTTAGTTGTAATGTATTACAAGTAAAAATAAATTTTTGGATTTTCTTGTCTTTATATGAAAGCGTTAAAAACGCTATATTTTTTTGTTTATGCGTTAAGCGTTATTAATGTGGTTTTTTGTATAAGTATAATGTGTGTATATAAGTATATACTTGCGCGGTTGTTAATTGAAGATGTGATGTTTCGTATAGACGTTATCATACAGCATTATCATTATGGCGTGTGTTTTGTTCGAAAAACTAATTTTAAAACTAAATTTCAATTGTGCTAAAAAAAATAAAAAATTTTCTTTTAGTGTTTCTTTTAGTGTTAGTGTTGCGTTAAAATGACAACATTAAAATATTTAAACCTAAATGAGGTTATTGTAGATTGATCACGTGCAAGCAATAAAATGGTTTATAGTTCTTTCCTGCATTTACACTAGTATGCATACTGGTGTAAAACATACACATATGTTTTTGATCAATTAATTTGCACTTGGCGGCTTTTAACAGCTCTGAATATGCTTTAACACATGATTTTCGGAGAACGCACGGAGTTGTAATAGGAAAACCGCTTTTCATAAAGCGTTTTCGCAGAAAACCCGTTTTGAGGTAGAAAATTTTGTATTGGTGTTTAAAACGGGTAAGGAAATTTGAGAAATTTTGCGTCGAATCATCGATTCGCGTAACGAAAATTTTTTTTTGCTTTGTACAATTGTTTTATAGTCTGTTAAATTGCCTTGTTACAATGATTGAATTTAAAAGATTTTTTAGTTGGTCAGCCTAGTATCTTTAAAGTTGCATTCATTTTAATTAAAAAACATTAAAATACACAGACCAGACCACTTTTCACAAAACGATGACTGAGAAAACAAAATTATAATGCCAAAAAACTTTTCCAAAAAATGCCGTCTCTGGGAATTCAAAAATCGTAACTTTAGGCAAAATTTTTTTTTAATTAAAGAAATCCGGGCATAAAATTATGTAAATCCTGCCCGATATTTCGTGGTAAATTTATTTTTAAGAAAATTTTAAAACGGCAAATTTTTTTACTTTTTTCCTCTCTTTCGAATGGTGTCATCCATTTATAATCTCATTGAACCATATTTTCACAAATCTCATCCCTGATGTACATATAAATTTTACCCTTCTTTGCATAAATAAACCCGATTTGCACAAAATGTGCACAAAAAATTTAGAAATAATTGCACACTTTGCCCAGAATGTGCAAATTTTGCACGAAAAAAATTTCAAAGGTATACGTTACGGTTTGATAAAACATTTCGCACATTTTTTAGGTTTTCTGACGAGATGGGCGTGCCTTTTCAAGTCACACCTTTTTATCTTTTATATTTGCTTTTTGCTGATGTGTTCCGGTCAGTTCATATTTGGTTGCAAGTTGAAAATGTTTGTATGGATTTATAACACGGTATAACAAAAAAACACAACTTTACAGAGCATTAATTTCACCAATATAACGGCAATTTTAAACATCGTTATTGACATCAAATGGCATGTTCACAAAAAATCTGTTTAGTGTACTCAAAATGATCAATGGCGACAGACTCGCAAAAGTTCTTTGAATACTCATATTATGCAGAAATTCCTGTATTACTCAATTGTGTTAAACGCTTTGTTTTCACTGATTAAAAGGTCAAGCAGTATTTCATATTCGATTAAAATCATCAGCACTAAAAAAACATCATTTTTCAAACTCCTTTCTATAATCGCATAAAATAGGTACAAAAGATTAAAATTTGGAATATACTTTGACACGACAAAAGATATTTGTATGGTAGAGCTATAGTGGTGTATGTTTGTTTTTGGTTGGAGCTTTTTTTCAAGTTTAAGTCAAAAATTCATGTTATTGAAAGAAAAAACAAGAAAATTATAAAAAAAGTTGGGTTTTGACACGAATGTCTTGTTTTTTTCCAAAAAAAAATGTTTAATTTGCACATGCTGGGCAAAGTGCAATTTTGCCAACTTTCGTGCGAATTAGGTTTTTCTGCCCAAAATAGCAATAAAACCGGCAAAACCGTGCATTTTAATTTTTTTTTGAAATTTTGCACACTTTTGCCGGTTTGAAGTACATTGAAAATAATACAAATTATGAAGATTTCACTAATAACTATTAATAGCAGGCTTTTTTAATTAGGTAATCATTTAAAGAAAAAAAAGAAAAAATACTTTAAAACTATGTGAGGCCTTTGGGTTGAGTTAAATGGTATTAATTATTGCATTCTGAAGGGTATTTATAGTTAATATTGTTGTGTTTTAATATTATAACCTTTCTAGTTCTTTAGTATTTTATTATTTTTTGGTTAAACTAGATATAAATATAAGTATCGTTTGCTAGAAATGTTATTCAACGATATATTTAAGCTTTTTTTTGTAATTCTCGGTGATTTAAAAGTTATAGAATGAATACTTCACCATCTCTTACAATTTTATTTGGTTCGGATACGGGAACTGCTCAATGCGTCGCGGAGTCCATTTGGCGTGATGCAAAACGCCGTGGCCTTTTATGTAAGCTTTATGCCATCGACGAGTTTAAGATTGAAGTAACTTTTTTAGTTTTCTGCATTTGTTTATTTCCATTTTTAAGCAACTTTTGGAGGAAAAATTAGTCGTGTTTGTTGTTGCAACTTGTGGACAAGGCGATTCTCCTCCAAATATGGTTTCAAATTCGGCGTAGGTTGTTGATCAGGACATTGCCGGATAATTTTTTCTCTAATGTAAGTTTTATATTGTTCATAATGGGTAGGATATTTTTTTCCTTTATATTGACGATAGATCCGTACAGTAGTGGTAAATTTTATGGCTTAACATATTTCACTTACCGTTTTGGGAAAAGTTTTCTTAAAATAATAATGTATTTTTTTCTAGTGATTTACCGTATTTTGTAATAAATTTAACTCTATCAAGTAGAATAAAAAAATTTAAAACATTTTTGTTATAATAAAATATACAATTTTATATTGGAGTTATTGAATGTGTCACATATCATTCGAAAAAGCATCAAAAACTAAACATATGTAACCGTATAGATTCATTTTTTATTTTTTCCTCTAGTGGGAAACACAAAAGACAAACAAAGTTCAGGACTTCGTATGCATTATTTATAAAATTTGATTAGATAGAATTACTCTGCGTGTTTTGTTACGGGTTTTTTAATTATTAAAGCACGCAAAATAATATAAATTTGGCCAAAATATTTCTAATATAATGAGGTGTGAGAAACAAGTTGAATTATTATTTTGTATCGATAAAATTTTAGCCCGATAAAGTTTTAATGAAAGATAACTTACACAATTTTTTTTACTTGTCCACGACTGTGTTATTTTTAAAAACCCTTTGTTTAATTTAGATGAATGTATCAGTAATTGGGTTGGGCGACTCTTCTTATGAAAAATACAACTTTGTTGGAAAGCGTCTGTACCGACGTCTCTTGCAATTAGGCGCCAAGTCTCTGCTTGACTTGACGCTAGCTGACAATCAACATCCTCTTGGTATTGATGGTGTTCTGGCGCCATGGTATACAGTTTTTTGGACGGCGGTTGAAAATAGTCACATTTTTGAGGTAATTTTAATAAACAGGATTTTTTATTACTTAATTATTAATTTCTTAGGGTTTCAATTCAATGTTGCCTCCTTCGCGCGATATTCGTTTATGTAATTTTAAAATCCTTACCGAAACGGAATTAGCTACGAAGTCAAATGTTTTTGTTGATGCACCTTTTCATGTGCAGAATTTGGATTTCGTTAGGTTTGCTTTTTTAATACATATTATTGTGATTTGCCGCTTATTGACCGTTGTCATTTGTCCGTCAAAGTTTAACCGCCACAATTTGACGCTTGTCATATTGGTGCCTAAAAACAATAACTTAGAACTTTCAAATATTTAATTTTATGATTCGGTGAATTAAGCAGAATTTGAAATCATCAAATCAAATAAAATAAGTTATTTACAAAAGGAATGTGCGCAATATCTTAAACTTTAATATTGCTGCTTGTTTATATTTTTGGAAAAATTGTATAATAGGAGAAATGCATTTGCCCTAGGCTCTGTCTTTTGCTGTTATGCGCGCGCGTTATTTTCTGCCCTTGTTCAAATCTTTGGTTCCAGCTTAACATGCGGGGCATCTTGTATAAAAAAAATTTGTGGTTAAAGGACACATGCAAATGCGTGAGCCATGTCTGCTGACCATTAGACAGCGACAAAAAAAATAGTGTGTAACCAAAAGACAAAAAGAAATAATGTCTTTTGTGTATTTTGGTATTTTGCAATCTTTGTTTATCAAAATTTTTTTGAAATTGTTTTTTAAATTATATGCGTCATTTCTGCCAATTTTTTTGCTCTGGCGAGTTTAACCTATTTTGGTGCAGTGGATTGCAAGGTCAAACACGCTTAGTATTAAATTTTATTGCGGAACAAAATTAAACGGAAAAAATAGAAGAACAACAATTAAAAAGGTGCAAAAAAAATAACCAGAAAAAAGAACAGTGCCAAAAAACGCGCAGTTTTTTTTTCCTAAAATTTGCCTACCAAAAAGCGGTGTTTAAAAAAACCAAAACATCCGCCAACAGGGTTGTCGCGTCAGGACAAGTTTATCACTAAAAAATTGAAGAAACAAAAATATTGCCTCAAAGCCAACTTCTGCTATTTTGAACTTTAATATATTTCAAATTTTTTTAAATTTTCTGTTTAAAATTTTTGCTTTTTTAAGTTTTTATTGTAAAAACATAAAAAATAAAAAAAGATTTATTGAAAATTAAAAAAGAGCACGTCAATTTCTAAACGATGCACGGCGCTCAAGCCCAGTGCAAATTTTGAAGCCGAAAATAATTTTTTTTATTTGAAGCTGATTCATTGTGATTTTTTTTACTCGGGGGTTTTCAATACCAAGGAATTCAAAAATTCATATTTATTTTTTGATTCAGTGACTGTGGGATATGTTCCAAATCCATTTATATTTTCACCTACTTTAAAAGAAAAAATGTAAATTTTTCCTCTTTGTCTTCGAGGTCAAGTCGGTAAGGCGTTTGATCTTAAAAAATAGTCTCGAGTTCAAAAAGCCTTTAATTGTAAATTCTATTTTTTTTATTAGAATATGAACATTCTGAAATAGCTTAAAAGGATCGACAAATCATACTAATATCATTTGAAACACACATCATCATTTTGAAGAATTTTTTTACACAATTTTTTCAATTCATTATCACAAATAAGTGTACTATGATTTCAATCAATTAGTAAAACAAAATTAAAAAACTTCAAATTATTTATTTAACATCAAAAAAATAATTGCGGATGGTTTGGATTTTGGCAATGTTCAAAAATATAAAGCTTGTTAAGAGATTTATGCTAGCTCGTGTAAAGTTTTAAGATTAAATATTTAACCATTTTTATGGTGGCTCTTGTATATGTTTTTTGGAGTTGTTTTTCATAAAATTTTACAACACTACACACCTTTAGGTTTGCAGTTGCCTGAAAATTAGAAAAATTCCCTCAAACTTTAATTTTACTTTGGCGCCCAAATAAATTTTATTTTTTTTTTAGGTTTTTGTCGGTTTGATATACACTGACATTAAATTACCAACAATTTGTTAATTGATTTTTTTTCAGTAAAAAGAATCCATGTTGTGCATTTGTTAGTGAAAACGTCGAGCTACACAGTAAGCCGGAAAGTGATAGGTCATGCCGTCATATCGAATTTTCGATAATTAACGACAAAATGAGTAAAGCATTGGAACATGAACCTGGCGATCATTTGGGTGTCTATCCGGCTAATGACGTGATATTGATCGATAAAATAGCCACTTTTCTTAACATTAACTTATCAACGGTGATCGAATTGGTTGACATTGTGGATGGTTAGTAGTATTTTAACATGTATATAACGTAAAATTCTTTTTTTCCCTTAAGATTAAATGTTATAAGTCATTTATCATTTAGGGATAGTGAGCCATTGTGCGTTACAAAACTTCCTAAAAAATTCGTCATTTTATGAGCCTAAATAATAGGGCAGCCTGAAATAAAATTTTTCCAATTTGTATGAACGTCTTATCATAGTTATTTTTTTATAAACTGTCCACGAACTTGCACTTTTATTAACGTCTCATCAAATTATGTTTAATATTGCAGGGTAGACGAGAAAAAAACATTATTCATAAAAATTTTTGCAATTTTCTTGTAATATTGTCTTTTTAATTTTAAAATTTTTTTTTGTCAATTATTGATAACGAAATTCATGAAATGCAACAAACATTTAAAGAACATTATGCATATATTATGGTTCATTAGAACAATGGTTATGCAGTTTTGAACTTTAAATAAGATGTCTCATAATTTTGTGGCAAACATCTGCCGTAAACATATGCAAAAGAATAAGTAAAATTTAACAAAAATTTCAATTAAAAGACATGACATGACAAAAAAAATAAAATTTTTTTTTTTTTTAATGTTCGTTTTTTTTGGTTTACCCTGCAAATTAATCACTCAATTTTCGGCTGGGGGAAGTTGGTCTTTCAGCCAATAGCACTATTAGTTGCGAGTATTTTTTATTTAACGAATTATATTTTATTGTTTTTTCCATATTACCAGTTTTTTATTTATGTATGGCTATGGGAAAAATTTTAAAAGGAAAATGGATGCCTTATGAATTAACGGAATTTAAATAAGAAGCCTTACCGCTGTACCCGTTGTACTTTCCTGAAATCACCCTGTCGGGTTATCACCTCTTCCGTTCAATGGTTTACGATTTGGCAGAGCAGAGCTTCCAAAATCGCCAACAAGTTCAAGATTGGATCGCTTCAAAACCGATAATTTTTTTTAACAGTGGAATCCATAAACTCCCTAATTTCTGGGAAAATGTTATCAATCATGATGGAAATTATTTTTAATAAATGTTGTAACTAAATTTTTAAAGTTTCAAACAGTTAAAAATGCTAAAAACGCGGGGTCATAAGTATACATACTTTATCAATTATCTTTTAAAACATTGTAATTTTTTAAATAATAGTTTTTAAAACAACTTTTGCGTAATTTCAGATCATCCCTCTCCGTTCCCATGCCCGTGTTCATACCGAATAGCGTTTACTTATTACATTGATATTTGTTCACCTATAAAGGTACATGTCTTAAAATGCTTAATGAATTATACGAAAGATGACCGACAGAGGGAGAAGTTGGGCGTGCTTGCCTCTACTGATACTGAGGAAGGCATTGTAAGTCCTTTTTTTTAATTAAAAATGATCTTTTATAGTTTGTTTAGAACGAATATCTGTCATTTATATATCGTCCGAAACGAAACATTGTGGATATTTTAGAGCAATTTAATACTTGCAAACCCCCAGTTGATATCTTGCTGGAGGTATTGTCGCGCTTACAGCCACGTTTTTACAGTATTTCATCGTCGCCTCGACAAAATCACACTGTAATATCGATAACTGTACTAAAACTTCAATACACGATTGGCAGACGATCTATTAGAGGCGTTTGCTCTAATTACCTTGCTTCTTTAGAAAAAAAGCAGAAATGTTTTATTTTTTTGCGGAAGTCGGAAATGAAGCTTCCTCAAAGCCCAGAAACGCCGATTATTATGATTGGACCGGGGACAGGGCTGTCACCATTTCGTGGTTTCTTGCAGGATCGATTGCATCTCCAAAACCTCGGTAAAATTATAAGTTGAATGTAAAACACTGATGTTCAGTCTTCTATAGACTTTTGGAATCGGCATCTGGCTCTAAATAATGTAGATGTTGAATTTTTGCCTACAAGTTCGTACATAATAATATACGTGGTAGCGCATTCTTGTGGAGGGTTTTGAATTTGCTTTAACTTTTTCGTATTTTGTAAAAGTTTTTTTTTCTTGAATCTTCTGATTCTAGGGTTTTGTGTGATACCAAATGCCGAGGAACCACTTCATTCTTCTTGGATTATTGTTTGGGCTGCGATTGGATGCAAGAGTGTAGTCGGGCCTGTTTTTCTCTACCAAAACGTAACGGCAGCCAATTATTGAGAGCTGCTTTAAAACCATTTTCTTTTAATTGTCGCGAATTAACCGGACTTTGAAAACATTATCTTTATGCAGGATGGCGCACCTCCACATCATCATGGCGACGTACACAACTGGTTTAATCATCATTTTAAAAATTGATGGATGGATTGTAGCTCCGCTAATTTAGTCTCGCCATTTCTCTGGCCTCCATATTCGCCCGATCGAACACCGTGGGGAATGGATAAAAGCAAATTTACCGCACCCAACCGACCGATTCAGACGATTTGCAGTCTCAAATACAACAGGCCTTTGACGAGCTTTCGCAAAGATGATTAATCGATCAATCGAGTCATACAAGCGCCGACTTGAACGTTGTCTAGATTTCGATGCAAAAAGTGATAAAATTAATTTTAGAAATTAAACTCTTTTATTTGTTCTCATTTTTTGGTCTAATCTAATAAATTGTTATAGCAAGTTTAGTATCACACAAAATTCTAAAAATCTTAAAATTTAAAAAAAAAATTTTTTTACAAAACGCCAAAATACAAAAAAAGTTAGAGCGAATTCAAATCCCGCCACAAAAATGCGCCACCCTGTAGTTTTTTTGAAAAAAAAACCTTTGCGGCGCAAACTTCAATGAATGAAGACTTGTGACAATATCAATTCGCAACTGCTACTGTCGAACGCTTTTTTAGCTTATTTTTAAAGTTTTTAGCTAAAAACTATTGGAATGAAACATTTTGTTCTGTTTATCAATTTGTTTTGCTAAATAATATGACAACTATAAATATTAGAGGAATAAGAATGTACTAACAAAAAAAAATCAAATAGGGGCAGGGTAAATAACATTCAAAAGAAAACAATAAATTTGTTCATCAGAAAATTTTAAAGCGTTTAAATGCGTCATTTAAGAATTTTATGCGTACGTTAACGAAATTTTCAGCTTTCTAAGTGTTTTGAATTTATTCAAAAAATACTTAAACGTTTTCCTTTATTTGACAACTCATATACATTGTACAGGGTGTTGCAAATTTGCGCTACCAATTTATTTCTCCATACATTCAATTTAATATTGATAATTTTTTATTCTTATTATTGGATATTGGTGGAAGAGAAAAAATTCTCACCCGAAACTTGTAATAAATTTAAAAATTTTAGCCTTATTGCTTTATTTTGTAAATTTTTAAAATGTTCAAAAATTTATCGGCTTAAAACTCTAACCAAAATTTGTTTTAATCTCTTTTGTAAGTAATCAAAAATTAGAGTTATACATATTTTGAACAGATTAACAAATTTTGTTAAAAGGTAAATAAAGTGAGAAACCAACTTTTTTCTTTTTCACTTTTTTTTCCCTTTTAAAGAATTGCTCAATTCCTTATTGAATCAGCCCTCTACAGTTTATCAACAGTTTGCTGCAATCTGGATTAGTGATCGTTAACATTGGTTAGCTAACCCCAAGCACTATCCCCCATGTAACCGCCTGCCATCATGATTTGTTTGGTTCTTTTTTCTCACAGAAAATATCAATTAGGATTTTTGTTCTCGATGTACCTCAATTTCCTGCAGAATGGAGTGCTGCTTTATCATCGAGCTTAAAAAGATACTTTTAGCACTTCCAACATCAGTAGATGGGGCGCAATTCATTCTGGACTATTCGTCAGAGTCACATTTAGTTTTCTCTAAATCTAAAGTATATCCTAAGGGACTTAAAAATAATCTTTCGATCCATAGAGCAGAATTATAAAGTATACTTCTTGCCTCTATTATATTTTGTCACAACGAATTTTTTAAGGACATAGTATTTTTAATTTTTTAAAATATTTTTAATAAATATTATTTAATTTTATCCCCGACAAACATTACAGAAATAGATATTTACAGAGTTATTTTTAGGGCACAATGTGGGTGAAACGTGGCTGTTTTATGGTTGCCGTCATCCTGATCAAGATTATATTTATCAACAGGAAATGAACTATTATGTTGACGTGGGATTACTCTCGCAATTACAAGTGGCATTTTCACGTATTACTTCGACGAAATGCTATGTTCAGCACAAAATGTGGGAATGTCGAAATAAACTATGGGAATTGATTGAAAACCAGTCGGCGCATGTTTATATTTGTGGGTAAGCTTTTTCCTGTGATCAATTATTAAAAATTTTCATCATATGTAAGTGCTGTTTTTTAAATTTAGTTTTAAGCTATTTCTCTTTGTTAATTTATCAATGTTTTCATTATGTAAAATTGTCAATTGAACTCATTCCACTTCCACTTATCCGAGAAGTCTGATATATTTTGAAAGCTACATATAATTTTTTACTTGCTAAATTACTTTATATTCTAATGAATTGCCTTTTTACAAATTTGTAAAAAAAATTATAATTTGGTTAATTAGTCTAATATCTTTAATGTTGCACTATAATAAGTTGAATATAATACAAACAATAAAAATTTTGAATTTTTTTGCAATTTTTAGCTATGGCTATTTTAGCTAAAGCCATAAAACGTTCAAAGTAAAAAATCTATATTGATTCAAAACTATATCAAACTTTAGAGATGAGCTGCATAGTACCCCTATTAAAACCATTTAAACATCAATTATTCATAAATTTCTTTTATTTTATGAATTTTTTGGTTGTGGGGCTTTTTTTATAATATTAAACCATAATAAAGCATTTGGTATAAAAAATTATAATCTGCTGCATTTTTTCTAAATATAAACAGGTTTTATTTTTTTTTAAATGAGTTACATAAACTTTAATAATACGTTGTTTTAATTAATATAGCGGCTTTTTAATGATTTTAGTGATGCTAAATACATGGCAAAAGATGTGCATAACACCCTGCTGAAAATTTTTAAAGAAGTAGGTTATTTAACTGAAGAAAGCGCAAAAATTCGTTTAAAAGAATTGGAACGTCTAAAACGATATCAAAAAGATGTTTGGTCTTAAAAATTTACATGTAAGTAATATTTGTAAAAATGTTATTATAAAAATGTTTTCTAATGATAGTGCTTATCTTTATAACTTCACTTAAAAAAAGAGCATTCTTTCTAATAAAAATTGAATTGATGCAACAGCTTTCACTACTTGATTATTTACAACGACCTAAAGTTGTTTGACGTTTGAAAATGGATAGGCAGATAAGCTTTGCAAAAAGGTGGCTCATCTTGTCTAGTCGAAACCAATTTTTAAACCTACTTGTCTAACAATTTTGTCAGGTGTATTTGCAATATGAAAGTCTTTAATGCTTAGACGCTCAAACATGTCATGATTAGACATAGAATTCATTGCAGGAGAATACTCCGGTTTTGATTTATTACATATTTGCAAAAAAATATATCTTTGTTATTACAAAAGCTTTGAGCTTAACTGCAGTTGATCCATTTACATTAAAAAATTTTACTCGCTAAGAGGACCTGCCTTAAAAATATGGCTATTTTTGTTTTTATCGAGGTCGAAAACCACTTTTTCAATATCAAAATATCAAGTTTAGTACTTTTTGGAAAATAGGCCCAAGAACAGGATTCCAATGAGGACCTGCCTTAAAAATATTGTCATTTTCGTTTTTATTGAGGTCGAAAACCTTCGAGTGTTAAAAATTACGCAGAATGAGCTTTACATAAAAGAAATAATTTTAGGCTTCAAATTTTACATTGCAGTTGAGCACTGTGACACAAAAAATAAAAAAAAACTTTCATTTCGGAAAAAAAATACAAAATTATAGGGAAAATTGTAACTTTTGGGAAGATAAGAAATTTTAAAAATCAATTAACTTTAAGCCTGAAAAGAAAAGTATGTTTTTTAAATAAGTTTTTCCTTTGTTGTAGGTTTAAAATATTAAAAACAAAACTTTTTGTAAACTCGGGAGAATTTACAAAACTTCTACAAAAACTTTTTTTGGGAAAATAAACAATTTTGCAATTGACAGGAAACTATTTTAGCAATATCAAAAGTATAAGCAATTATACCGTAAGTTAAAAATTGCAAATACATGAATTAAAACAAATTTTAGGAGAATTTTTAAAATGTTTTATTCCTCCTTGCGACAAACTCGAAGGCGATCATCATAAAGTTCTTGGTGTATCTTGGAATCGTCGACTGGATCATTTTGTGTTTAATCTTTCTGCTCCTGCTTCGAAAGAAATTGTTTCAAAACAATTTATTCTTAGTACTATTGCGGATATTGATATCCGCAAAAGGCTCCCCCCTTCCGGACTCAAACCAGCGACACCCTAATAATAAAAAAAAACGCGGTAAATATACAAAATATACGCGCAAAACAAACATAATAATGCATAAAATAACAAGGAAATAGTCTTTGTGACTCTTGTTCATGAACAATACGCTGACAAATATGCGTAATAGGCTAACTCCCCAAAAGTAGTAGTACTGCGTTTGCTAATGAACAATGGATTTTTTGAAATGGAAGACTTTTTTGCGGATATTGAATGATTTTTTTAATAAATAGTTATATTAAAATAAATGGAACAGAAACAATCAGAAAACAAGAGTCCAAAATAAAACAATGAACGAATAAATAGTTAATTTTCACAAAAAAAATTTTCGAAACTTGAAAATTTCGTTAAAAAATATTTTGTAAAAATATTGGAAGTTTTTACAAAAAAATTTTTGTCTTGCCGCGAAGTTTCTGAGATTTTTGTTAAAATTGAGAAAAATTTGTTCCCAACATTTTTCGACACCAACAAAAAGCTCTTCAATTTTCAGTTCTCTTTTTTTCGATTTTGCGAAAAATAGTGCAACGAAAGGAAGAGGACCTTTTTTTGCTGCTACAGAGCGCTGAAAATAAAAAAATAACATGCAAAACAAATGTTACAGAATTTGATAATAAAAAATATTTTTTATTATCAAAACTGACAAAAATTTGTTTTTCTTTTAAATTTAATGTCTATTATAATGTTTTATATATTCAAATGTTTCGACTTTTATTTAACGTCATGTTTTCGATCCTAGATACTGATTTTTTTTAGGTTTTTGTTATTACCGAACCGATGAACTCACAGCCTTTTTTGGGCTTGAACAATGTAGAAGATGGATATGAGACGGCAGATTTCCATGAAGACCATGACGATTATGACGCTATAAATGACGAGACTTTTGGAGGCGAAATAAATAACTTTGGAAAGGACGGTGATTTAGAGGAGTTTGCAAATCGAGTATGTTTTTAATTTAAGAATATTTTTTTTAAAAACTGATTGTTTGATCGCTTCAAAATGTACGTAAATATAAATTTTAAAACAAAATATAGTCTGCTGTTTTTTAAGTTGTAAGTTGCGTATTAACAACTAAATAACTTATAAATGGCTTAATGAAAAACAATAATATACTAAAACATCACCTTTATTCCTTCTAGCAATTAGTATTTTAATAGTAGTCCATTCACCAGAATAGTCACTTTTCTGAAAGAAACACTCCCATGTCAACCATGAGCTTTAATTTTTAAATTTTTTTATATAGAATAGTTCTCTTTATGAACAACTTTAGACAGCTGATTTAAACCTTGATGAGCCGTCCTGTTCTGCTTTGGATTTATTGCCCAATAATGTGTTACGGGTAAATTTTTTTTATTTTATTTACGTTACTAGATTTTTTGCACTTTTTTATAGGAAACTAATTACAACAATGAAGTTTTGAATGCTTGCACGTTGGAGGATATTGAACGTGAGCAATTAAACAAAGTTTGCCAAGACAGTTACATGGATTATCCAAAGTGTGTGATGCCCGGTTTACAGTCAGCACCTTTAATTGTGAAAGAATTGGAACAAAAAATTCTGCAGGAAACGGCTATCCAACAATCATTAAAGTTGTCATCAAATAATCATGCAGGCCCCGCTTTTCAAGTTTTTTCATCTCAAGTGCCTTTTAAAGGTGAAAATCTTAATAAGCCTTTAACTGTCATTCCACAGTGTTTTTCTCGGCCACCGCCAACCATTTATCTACAAGGTTTAATTATTACATAACGATATTACCAATTAAATGACAAGAATGTGTATCGTACATTTAACTTAGTTGTGTTTCTAAGGATCAAATTTAGCTTTGTCATGTTGAAATGTGTTTTAAATTTAAGGGTTTCTATCGGATTTTTCACTTTCATTACAATGCAAGACGCTAGTTATATTGACATATTTTTTTTTAGAAAACAGTACTGCGTTAATTTATAATCATTTAAACAGCTCAAAAGCTATTCAACGTGTCAGTGTTCCAGGATCATGGAATGTCAATCATCATTCTGTTCAATTACGCTTTTCAGCACAGATTAATCCGCGTCCTGTTTTTAAAAATTTTGCCCACGATAACTTTGGCAGTCAACACAATCACCAAAAAGAAAAATTTTCTGGGTTTTTTCAAAATAATAACAGGTTTAATAGGCCTAAAGGTCTGCCATCTAACAAAACGATATCTGACTTTGCGTTTGATCCTTATGCTGGATTTATGTCTAAAAAGGAAAGGGAATGGCTTATAAAAATTCACCTAATTCAATGTATGGGGACTGGAGATGATTTGGATGATGATTTCTATTATTCTGTAAGTGGTTAGTTATTCGTGTTTTGATTCAAAAAAATTATTTAGATGTGGAAAAAGCGAAATGTGTTAAAGAAGGATCCCAGTGCATGTAGCATAAAAATTCGTCCAAGATATTATTCATTTGATGATACTTATCCGTCAGCAACATATATTCCACCTTCGTTTTCTGGAACTTTAGGAAAGCCTACTCATTGTAGTGCCAAAATTCCACGTCAAGTATACAATTTTGCTTTTTATTTTTCATTAATAACATTTTTTTATTACAATATTTATTTTTGAACTGAGATTAGAACTTTTAAATATTCCATGCCGAGTTTGCAATATTACATGTTTTAAAACTATTTTTGCTTGCAATGATTCTATTTTTATGTGTTGCTTAAATTGATAATATTTTTAAATATATATATAAAAATGTAGAGTTTTCTTAATGCAATTATAGGTAATCGATTTTACAATCGAAAATATTGATGAAGAAGATCATGACAATTCGGGTAATAAAAATATGCATAAAAAACTGAAAGCAATGCTTATGCGCATTGAAAATGCTGCTCTTGTTTTATCAGAATGTGATAACATCAAAAGAAAATTGGCAGCAGATACAACTATCCATCAGTAAGTATTAAAATTTACGTGTATTTTCTTTCAAAATTTTCTGTTACAGAGAAGGACACACAACTTTAAAAGAAAAATTTCAAACATTACTGTTATCCGTATGCACTGTTGATGTTCTGCCAACCGTTATGCTTATTCAAAAAGGCCGTAATTTATTGTTTCAGATAATGGACTTTAGTCTTGTTGAAGAAGATATGTTTCATATTCTTAAAATTATGTTTGAAACTCTACCAAAATATGCTAAAAGAATTCCTGATAACTCGGTAACTTCTTTTGCTATTTGTTGTGGTTCTGTATTATTTATAAATTTCACTTTTTTACTGTTGAATTTAGACTATATATTTTGTGGATGCAATTTTAAATTAATATAATATTAACTGTTTTTTGTATTTCCTAAGTATTTTTATTTTTGCAGTGATTTTTTCCATTATACAAATATGTTTTTTTTTCAATATTATAAATCAAAGTTTTTTTTTATATTTTGTTATAAGTTTGCAAATTTTTAGGTTTTTGATTGCGCTAAACACGTTAATTTGTTCATTACTTCTTTGTCCAACCAAAATGTAATTGACATTGTCAATCTACTACATTTTGACTTTGAGCTTCTAAGTGCTTCAAAGGTTTGAGTTTATACATTTATTATTACATTCAAAAAAAAGCTAGATAAATAGCTTAAAAAGTCAAATACAATATTCTGACATTCAGCTATCAATCACGCTTGTGTTTTCTTTAGCTTTATTTTTGTTTTTTATTATTTTTAAATCGTTTTAGGTTTTATTGCCTATCGTTATAACACTTCTAACGTGTATATCAAAACGTAATTTATCAACTGTTCAAGTATTTAATTCTTCAACAATACTGTGGCTTAATTCACAACAAAATGAATTTGTTTTATCATCTCTTAAAAACTTTTTTGATTTCGAAGAACTAATTATTATGGAAGAATTATTGCTCTTAAAACACTGGCTTTTTAGAGATTTGGTTAAAAAGAACAATGTAGCTGAAATGTTAGCAAAGTCAATTGAAAAATTATTTATTGACAGCAGAAAATCATTAAATGCCAAATAAACCCTTTTTGTTTATATTTTTTAAATAAAAAATTTGTTTGTTGTTATTTATAAGTTATGTTTTCTACTACTCTGAAGTTTTCTTTTTTTTGTGGAATATGTGTTCTATTAAAATAAATTTCTTATCCAAAGAATAATTATCGTGTTCTGATATTCTTTAGGGAAAATTATGTTTAATAAAAGAACGCGTGCCAACTACTAAGGTTTTCTTTTGTTGATTTTTTAGTGATATGCATAAAAAGGAAAGATAAAAAAGAAAAGAAAGTGGGTGTTCCTAACACTCAGTGTATTTTTTAAGATTTTAAACTACGAGCAAATTATTTTTGTTAACAAAATAAAAATACACGTTAAAAAAATATTACAATGAAACAATCGTCGTTTTTTTTGTAAAATTAATATGTTTTTTTTTTAAATTCAACAAAAAACGAATTCAATAAACAAATTAATAAATTTTACTGAATAAGAACCTAAAACAAAAACCAAAACGTGCAAAAATTTAAAAAAAACAAACAACCAAATATCGAGTGTTCACTATACTAAAACCAAAATGCAAGTAACAAAGCGTCGACGTCGTGGCGACGCTTGCGCTCACTTTTGCTGCTTGATGCCTCTAAAAATATAAAAATATAAATAAAGTCAAAAGCAGAGCTTTAAAATCTTTAGCCCACATAAATTTTAAACAAAAAAACAGCTTTGAGACTTACCAGCCACTTTGATTGGCACCTCAAACTCTTAATTTGCTTCCAAGTAGGAATTTGCACATAAAGAAAAGTTTGAAATTCTCTTTTCTTTCATGAGACGGCATGCTTCGGTTTTGGCGTTGACCTTCAGTCTAAAATCTGCAACAAGTTATAATAAAACATAATTTAAAGCCTTCAACAACTACTTTCTTACTACAAAATATTTAATGCAAAGGTTTGTCTTTATTACAAGTTTGACAATCTCTCTGCACCATAAATTTCAGCTTAACATTTTAATGACAAAATTATTCAACACTTACAAAAACAATTTAAAAGTCTAAATTCATACCTCGATTCCGCCCAACACAACGCCGTCAAGCAAACGTCCCCGTTAACGGTTGAGTCCAGCTGTTCGAATATTTCTTTCTGCATAAAGTTTTGAAATCGCCCAGCATAATTTGCTGCAAGTTCATGTTAAGCTCTTGAAGAAAAAATTCAAAAAGAAAAAATAGATTTTAAAAATGCACGTAAAAATTTGAAAATTTCATCTTTTCTTTGTTTTGCAATTATATTTTTTTGTTTTTATTCAATAAATCGACAAATTTCATTGTAGAAAAACGCTAACGGAATTTCATGCGTCCTTTAGTAAAAATTGCACAACATTATCTTGTCCTTTATCACAAAAAAAATATATATATTACACACAATTCTCTATAAATAACCAAAATTTTATGCCAAAACCGGCAATGGGAATTTTTTGAGAGCAACTTGAATAAGTAAAAAAATTAAGGGTCTTGGGGTCGAATTTCGAACTTTTCGTATTTCAAAATAAACGTCAAGTTTGAAGTGCGACTACTTTTAGGCTCTCTACTTGTCCTGCGGTACATATTATCAAATTTTAGTGTGATTTTCAGCGATGAAAAATTTTTGAGGGCAACTTGAAAAAGTGCAAAAACTAAGAGACATAGGTTCTAATTTTTTATACTTATTTTTTTTAAATTTGCAACATTATTGTAGGAAATATTAAATATAATGATTAATAATATGATAAAATGCAGAAAATTCTGCTAAAAAAGCATCACACGCAGAAAAACAAGGCATGCATGCCAAATCTAGTACAATAAGCACGACAAAGTTGGTTATAAATCCATAATCCAACATGATTATAAATTTGTGCCAAAAAAAATTTTTAAAATTTATTATTGCGGCACCAGCCATAATAATAATGTAAAATTTTAATAATAGGTTAGCCTATCATCAAAATTTTCACTATTTAAAATCGACGAAAGTTTTTATAAAAATCACTTTTGAAATGGCGCACTTTTTGTTGACTCAAATTTTTTTGATAAATTAAACACACAAGACAGGAAAACAAAAAAAAAGACAAGCGGTCAGCAGAAAACTATAGCAGGAATTGCTCACGCATTTGCGTCCATCCTTTAAATTTATTTTTTGCCTATCATTGAAATTTGTACTAGTCGAAATTGGCGTGCTAGCTGTAGTGAGATTTTTTTCTACGTTCACCAATGTTTATATAATTGAAAGTAAAAATAAAGACTTTATTTGTAAGATGCATTTGCAAAAAAATATTGTTAATTATATATCTATTGCAGTGAATTTTTATTTTTTCAATAATCTGCGTATTTTAGATTATGACTTGTATATTGTACGGTTTTGCTGCTTTTCTACTGCTTTGCACATTAATATACGTTGTATCTTTAATCTCAGAAACATGCGGTACTATATTTTGATGGCAATGGTTTATTTTAGTATTTTATTGGCTGGATTTTTTTCAACATTTGGATCCGTTATTGGGGTGTGTTTTTAGTTTATTTTATTGATTATTTATTGGCTCTATTTTCGTTTATAATTTTTTGAAAGTTTTACGTATTAAAACAAAAAAATTCAAACTGGTTAGTAGTAAGTTAATTAAAATATTTACTTAATCAGGAAATTAAAATGTGCAGAATTATGGAGGATGCGTATTTTTCGTATAATATAAATTTTTTAAAATAATTGAAATCAAGTTTTGCTAATATATAATTTATAATGTAGTATGGTTATCAGTGCAGTAAATATTTGCCGGAAAACTATGAATATAATTGAATTTTTACAGTTATTAGTGAAATTAGCTGTGATTTTTATTGTAAATGTATATTAGCTATTTAAAGAATACAGAACTTTGAACTGACCTAATTTTGGATTTTTATATTTTTTCAATATTGCTTTTGATTGTATTGCACTTTGTAAATTGATTAATCTATTACTTTTAGGGTGGAACGTTTGCTTTGAAATCATTAAAGTTTTGCTGCTCTTGGCTGGATTATAACATTGAGATTCGCGGTGCCGACATAATCGATAAAGCTAGTGGTTCTTCAGAAAAGCCAGTTGTTTTGATCTCAAACCATCAGGTGGCTATTTTGCTTGTAATTGTAACACTTTAAAGTTCATTGTTTAGAGTGCACTTGATCTGTATTTAATGGGCTGTATTCAACCAAAAAAATGTACAGCGATGATAAAAAGCTCTCTTAAATACGTTCCATTCTTTAATCTGGCTGCTTATTTTGTTGGTTTTTTTTGCTTTAAAATTAATAATGCCTAATTTTTATTTCATATTTTATAGTCAGATGCTATTTTTGTGAATCGTTATAACCGTGAGCATGCTAGAGAGGCGATACAAGAAGCAGTGGCTAAGATGCACAAAAAACATCTAAAAATTTGGGTAAATTATTTTTTAGTTAAATCACTAACTTTTGTTTGTTATAATGCTGTATTTTTCATTTTAAATTTTTGGCATCGTTTAAATTTCTTTTATTTTGTTAAATCAATTAATATATTGGTTTTGAAAACCCTGACACTTCTTTCTTTTTTGAAACTGTTAGAAAGTTGCCATTGCGTTCCAAAAGTTTATGTTCACTTAATTTTTTTGTTAATTCAGGATAGTTCTTATTTTTGCTATTTTTCTAAATTGGTTACAAGACAATTTTGGTTTTTGTTTTACCACGATATTTTTTTAATAGTTTTTTCGAAAACTTCGTTAAAAATTTATAAAAAAGGCTCAAAACACCAAAAAGTTTAAATTTTTTTCAATTTTTAAACAAGGTTTTTTATTTTTTTCTACGCAACTTTTTGTGGCGGATTTCTTTTACTTTCACCAATAAAAAAACTCAACAAAAATAAGAACTATATGTAGACTTTATTTTATAGAAATTTTGATTCCACCACCTGATTCGACAGGTTGAAAAACATATAATTGGATGTATTTACAGACATTTAATTCTTTAGAGCCATTACAGTACGCTAAAATTTGTTTTAGGACCATTCAAAAAGTTTATATCCACTACAAAAATTCATTTTACTCAATAATTTTTTTTCCAAATTGTATGTTTTTTCTCAGTTTTGTTCAAAGTGAAAAACTTTTCTGAATATAGACTAGAACAGATTACTGTAATAAAGCAGCTGGTTATGATAAAAGATTGATTGCCAAAAAATTGGTCGTCCATATTTTAGTACATGGCAAATGAAGCAAAATATTGAGTCTTGTAATCTTAATCAAGAGTCTGGACGTCTTTAACAACTTCCTGAGCGAGACTAGTGAAATTTTTTTGGGAAACATTACATTGGAGTAAATACCCCAGTTCAACAACATCTCTCATTAAATGCGTCAAAACCAGCTACTTTGATAGCTAAACATGAATATATCAAACTTTTTGGAGTAAAAAAGGAGTTTTAACACAGCATTTTGCTGGTTACTATTTGTTTGATACATGATTAATGCTAATTTCAGCCGAAAAGGCGTAAAAAAAATCAAAATTATAAGCTAAGCTTAAAAAATGGATGTTTCCGGGTAGCTGAATACGATTAAACAACATTAAATGTAACTCTCTTTGCATAAAAATGATAGAAATTTAGCTTTAATTAAAATTTTTAAAATAATTATCTTCATTTTGTCCTCTTTATTTTTTACACGTGTCTTTTGTATTATATTATCAGAATTGTATGTGGCCATACCTCAGCGAAATATTTTACCGAAAATGTGAATTAACATCTATTGTGACTCCTTACTGTATATTACGACCGGGATAGTTTTGTAAAATTTCAATATGGTGTTTGTTGAACGCTGTAATATTTTTTTTTATTGAAATTTCAAATTTGTGTAATTAAACCATATAATATATTTTACATTGTCGTTACATGCATACAAATTTACAATAGTAATTTTTACGAGATAAATATACAAACAAGTTAAAATTTTAAAAGCGTGGCGTTACAGCACAATATGTAGTATAAATGGATAAGAAGAATGAACTTTTAACAAAATGTTCCTATTTTGGGTTTTAAAGATTTAAGTAAAGGCGAACAAACGTTCAGAAAAAAAAAATTTTTATAGGAAAGATGCGAGTTTTTTTAACAGAGAATTGGGAGTTATTGCTGCTGCCTTTTTTTAGATAGAATTGTCTTTTTGGTATTCATTTTATACGTTTTATAAATGTTAGGTTTTTCTCATCTAGATGATAGAAAGTTTAAAACCCGAGCTGAGTATCATATATGTTATGATTTTTACGGAAGGTTTAGGCATTTTGAACAATTTAACCTTTTCAGAGATGTAGATGGTATTATGTAGCATGGAACGATTAAAATTTTGCGTAATATTTTTACTTGTTTTCTCAATAAATCAGTATGTCAATTTTGTCGATTAGATCTTTAAGAACTAATGGAATGCTGTGCTGTGAAATATGCCTCTTAAACCTTATCATCTTGCTGTCGGCGCATTAGCTTTAAACATTCATTTTTTGCAACTTTTAATTATCATCCTTTGAAAAACTTTAATATTTATATTACCACAAATAAACATCAGCACACAATAAATATATGAAGCAGGTCACTGCAAAATATTCTATTATTTTATAAAAACAAAACCTTTATAAGTTGTGTTGATAGGTTCTAAAGTTTAGTTATCAGACAAATATTATTTATAAATTACAATTTATTTTTATTTAGGTATTTCCGGAAGGAACAAGAAATCACGGCCGTGGTATGTTACCCTTTAAAAAGGGTGCTTTCAATGTTGCTGTTGAAGCACAGATCGATATTATCCCGGTGGTAATATCCAATTATGAACCATTTTATTCTAAAATTAAGAAGTATTTTCGAAGAAATGGCAAAGTGATTGCTCAGGTCATGGATCCTATTTCTACAAACGGGGTAAATATCAATAAATTGAAGATTTAAAGCTTTATTTTTTATTCTTGTTAACAAACACCCAACTGTTGTAATTTTAAATCGAGTTAAAATAATTATTTATTTTTATACTCATTTATTTACCTTAAGTATTTCTGCTAATTGTTTGACGATAACAATTAAGATTTCTGCCGTATTTGATTTATAATTTCTTTCTATTGTTAAACAAAGTTAGTCCCTACCGTTTAAGGCGCTAGAGCATCCTATTACGTAGTTAATCTTATTGTCCTTAACTTCTCAGCCTCCTTGCCTCAATCTTTTTTCTCTGTATATTGTGTAAAAAAAAAAGGAAATTCATTTTGTAAGCAACAAAAGTGACAGTCTAGCAAACAGTAAATTAACACGACTCAAAACGCGGTGCATCATGTTTTTTTGAATTTTTGCCGATAATTATATTTACGACAATTAAGTTGTTTAATACAACTAAAAAATGATGTTCAGTTTAATTGTTAGCTTTATAAAAAATCAAATTTATTTTCACCACAAAATTATAAATATGTCATTTAGTTAACACAAGATGACGTGACAGAACTATGCGAAAAAGTTCGACAAAGTATGCTTGAAGTGTATGGAAAAATCAATGAGGAAATTACAGCAAATATTTCTATGAAGAAGGTGCAGTAAATATGTGTTTTTTTTGAAATTTTAATAAGTTTTACTGTTTTTAGTAAATAAACTTTTCCTTTAAATAGGTTGAAGCCATATATCTGTTTTCTAAAAGGTTGAGGAACAGAATTTTGCTACGTTTTTTCCAGATGCTACTAAATAAAAATACTCAATATGGTGATGTCAAGGGCTTTTTTGGCTTAGGCTTAGGCTCGCGCCTTGTGCAAAGATTAGGCCACCCACCCACGACTAGCAACCCGTCCCCCGACCAGCAGCAACTAGGACAATCAGCAACCAGAACAAAGCAGCAAAAGTTGATTTACTACCCAGGCGCCCGACTAGCAGTAACCGGAAATTTGACAAAAGACAGAAAGTAATCAGCTAGAGAACAAAACAGTACTATTTCTTTAGTTAGAGAACAATTTTTTTTGACAGAAACTTAGACAAATAAGCCTTAATTTATTTTACGTGAATTTTTTCCCATTCTTCACGCTTTATTCATTTCAACTTTGTTTTGAGCTAATTTGATTTCAGCCTTACAAAGTTATTTAATTTGAGCCTTAGTTTTTTTGTCATTGTCTTGCTAATTTCAAGAAATTTTAGCTTGGCTTTACAGTTAAAAGCCTTCTCGAGGCCAGTCAAGTATTAATTATTCACTTAAAAAAATTTTCAAATTTAAACAGAATGCCAAACCTTGAAATTCGGCGCCAATTCAAAAAATTGAACAGTAACCGTAAAGTAAAAAAAGAACTTATTCGAAAAACTTTTCGCGCTGCATTTAATTTTCTTTATTCCAATACATATATCATGCACTTTTTTAAAAATATTTTATTTTTCAAACTCCAAATCTTAAGGGAATTTGAACTTTCCCAAAATATTTCCCAATTTAAACAAAATGCTAAAATTGTTGACTAGATCACACCACTTATTTGCAATATAAACAGCCTAATGAGTTCAATTATGACGACATGGGATTACAAAAAGTTTTAACGGTACAAGAACTTGAGCTTTTTCTCATTTTCTGTTTGAATTGTTTTATTTAGTAAATAGTTCTTCAATATAAATACATATGATATCATAGCTAATTTATGTTTGGATTTCCATTTTATAATACAATAAATGTTTCAGTTTTTATTGTGATATTTGTATATTATATCTGAGAAGATTTTGTACAGAAGCAAAAGGGAAAGATTTAATTGTGTGTCATTTTATTTCAGTAATATTTGTTTCGTGTTTTATATAAACGCTTGATCGTCCGCCATGTGGTTTCGGTCTGAAAGAAGGGCGTAAAATTGGTTAAAACAAAAAAAGCACTAAGCAGAATACATGTAAAGATATACCGTATTTTTTCAAATAGAATCCTAGGGTCTTCTATTATATTTTCAATCATTTAAAAATAAAGGGTTTATATTAGGAGGGTGCTTTTATAAAAGGAGGGCTTTCAGTTTTCAAATTTAATATTTCGTTGCTACATAATAAAGATACAAGTTAATAAAATCCCAATTAATTTACACTTATTGAATAAACCAAATGATAAAATTTTTAGTCACTTCAAAAAAGGCGTAGAGCAATTATTGAAAATAGGGTGTTTAAAACAATCTAATTTCTTACAATATAAAATGATGCAGATATTCCAGCTATTGAAACCGTCCTTTCTGTGCCATAAATATTCGACGATCTAAAAATAAACATCTTAATCCTATTAGAATTATTATTCTGAGTTTACAAATTTGCCAAACATCACTATTTAATTAAAATATTTATCGTAACCAGCGCAAAGCCTTTTAAAATGCATGCAAATTAGTCTAAATTAAAATACATTATTATTGTTTATAGTCAAAAACCATAATTTTTTATCTTTTAATATCATTTTTTTGCCACAGTAGTCAAATTAATTTCAAAATAAAAAAAAATCTGACTTATTTTTGGAAAGAGCTGATGTTTTTTGTTTAAATGTTTGTTTGAACTTTGTTCTTATCATCAAAGTTTTAAGTGGAGTTAATTATAAATGTACTTTGAAAAGTAAAATGTTTAAACTTGTTTTATTAGTGGCAATTTTGCAACAATGACAGTAAATTCTTAAGATTTATAATTTGAAAATTTTTTTTGATAAAAAAAAATATTTTTTAAAAAAAAAATGTGGCATTTGTCTGACTGTCTGTCAAAAAAAGATCAAAAAAAAAAAATGACGAACCCTAGCGCAAAATCCTGAATAAAAATAACTCGGTATATAAGGAATGGCACATTTCTTAGTTTTCGGTGGGTGGTCTCGCAAGCCATCTGTGACTCTATGCTTGGATTTTAGAGCACCTTGGATAGCACGGCGAAGATTTCCTTGAGTCCCTGCATACTGATGACGGTATGCATGGAGCCCAGCATTGCTGGGGTAGAGGGCCTCGGTTCTAGCGATGGTAGTCGTGTTGTTTGAAGGGAACAGATCTAGAAATTATATCTGTTACCCCAAAAAAAAACGCTTAAAACTAAGGGTTTTGTTAAAATTTTGTTTGTTACGTAGGGTTACTGTAAACAAAAATTTTCAAAATCCAAAAAATTTTTTTATTGAATTTGAAACTTGTTTCTGTATACTTTTATGATTGTTTTGTTTGAAACTTGTTTACTGTAGGATTACTGTATACTTTTATGATTGGCGGCAAATTTCAAATTCAAATTTGTTTATACTAACCATATGGGTTTCCCCGAAGCAAATAAGGGGCTTACGCTTGGTTACTGTAGCGTAGGGTTACTGTATTCTTTTGTGAATTTCAAATTTTTGCATTTTTTTTGAAATTTGTTTATACTTAACCTATAGGATATGGGTTTCCCAAAACCAAATAAGGGGCTTGGTTACTGTATAGTTTTAGGCTTGTTTACTGTATACTTTTAAGATTGTTTTGCTGTATATATACTGTATACTTTTAGGATTGTTTTACTGAAGGTTTGCTGTACATTGTAAGGATGTTTTGACTGTATACTCATAGAATTGTTTTACCGTATACTAGGGTTGTTTTACTGTTGTCGCGAGTACGCGAAAATTAAATTATTTTTTGTTGTTTAAAGTCGAAATGGTCTTGACACGAACAAGCGCGCCAATTTCATTGTTTAAAATTTCCAAAAATTTTTCGTCAAGACCTTTGTTCTTTTCATTTTTAGCTTATTGTTTGTTTTTTGCTAGCTACGAGTCAGTTGTTTCTTGGATTTTTGTGTCCAGTCACTTGTTTTTTGTTTAGGATTATAATAAAGAAAAATAGTTTAATTTCTTTTTTCTTTATATAGCAATCTAAGGTAATTCCCAACAACTGTAAGGTTACCGTATACTTTTAGAATTGTTTAACTGTACGGTTACCGTATAATTTTGGGATTGTTTAACCGTATACTTTTAGAATGTTATACCGTATACTTTTAGGATTTCAATACTGTATATTTTTAGGTTTGATTTACTGTATACTCTTGGGATAATTTTACTGTAGGGTTTGCTGTATATTGTTAGGGTTATTGTACTGTAAGGTTACTGTATACTTTTGGAAATGTTTTATTATAGGGTTACTGTATACTTTTGGAAATGTTTTATTATAGGGTTACTGTATACTTTTAGGATTGTTTTACTGTAGGGTTACTGTATAATTTTAGGATTGTTTTACTGTAGGGTTACTGT
>JAWNMF010000482.1:0-231775 GCA_035044305.1 Drosophila nigritarsus | reverse complement strand
ACGTATTGCTTGAAGCAGAATTTGGCGGTGAAATTACTTTTGGTGGCACAGACAGTCGTCGTTATGTGGCACCAATTACGTATGTTCCAGTAACGCGCAAGGCTTATTGGCAATTCCAAATGGATTCTGTTAGCGGTGTTACCAATGCTTCACCTATTGCGTGCTCAAAGGGTTGCCAGGTGCATTTTTGCTTTGCTTTACTATTTTTAAGTTTTTAAGTCTTTTATTTAGGCTATTGCAGACACTGGCACATCACTAATTGCTGGTCCCAAAGATCAAATTGAAGCCATTCAAAAATATATTGGTGCAGAGCCATTGTTCCATGGCGAAGTAACTTATTCTTTTATTACAAATTGCTTCTGTAATGTTGCAAATATTTTAGTATTTTGTTCCTTGCGAGAAAGTAAAATCTTTACCAGAAGTATCATTTGTTATTAGTGGAAAGTCGTTTGCGCTTCAAGGCGAAGATTATATTCTTAATATTACGTCTATGGGAAAGTCAATTTGCTTGTCTGGCTTTATGGGTATCGATTTGCCGCCGCGCGTTGGAGAATTGTGGATTCTTGGTGATGTTTTCATCGGCCGTTATTACACAGTTTTTGATGTGGGACAATTGCGTGTCGGATTTGCACAAATCAAAAATTTAGAACGGTTTAAATTTAATAATTAGTTTTTTAATTCATTAGAGTCAGCACAAATAATTGATTATATATTTTTAAGAGAGCCAGTTCACCCACCCGTCCACACATGCCGTGGTTCAAAGGGGTGTTACCCACATTCACAGCGTCTAAGCGCGTATGCCCGTGCTGGCAATGATGTATCTGAAGATTCAATTACCGATAATTTTGCTTAAACAATTTCCTTGCGTTTGTGGTTATTCTATTGGGTTGGTAAATAAGTTCGTGCGGTTTTTTGAGTAACAATAACTTTTTATTTTTTAAAAATATAGAAAACAATTAATCGATTAAGTATTCTCCTTCCTTATCAATTACTTCTTGCCATCGTTCCAGAAGTTTCTCGATTCCGCGTCGATAAAATTCTACCTCTTTTGAAGTAAACCAATTTTCAAGCCATAACTGCAATTCTTCGTCATTGTTGAATGAAACTCCGCGTAACGCATTCAAAAGTGAACGAAACAGATGGTAATCCGACGGAGCAATGTCCGGAGAGTATGGTGGATGTTGAAAGAACTTTCCAGCCAAGCTCCTGGATTACGGTTTTCGTCAATTTTGCAACGTGCGGACAAGCATTGTCATGCTGCAGAATAATCTTATTTCGCGAATTTGAACGTTTTTGACGAACTGCTTCCGCCAAGCGCCGCATTTGTTGACAGTAGACTTCTGCATTGATAGTGTTGTTCTTTTCAAGCAATTCCCAATAAATTATGCTTTCCATATTCCACCAGACACAAAGCATTGACTTGAGTGACAAATTTTGCTTTACACGTGGCTTTGCTTGTTGGTCTTTGTCCACCCACTTTTTACGATTCTTCATGTTCACATACACGCACCACTTTTTATCTCCGGTCACAATTAAGCTTAAAAATGGTCGACGTTGTTTGGAAGCAAGTTGATGACGCAAGCAAAGAAAAACATGCAATAACCCAATCATCTTTGTTGGCTTGGCTTAACTTGTGCGGGACTCATGCACCATATTTTTGCCTATTTCCTCTAGATGTTTGAGAACGGTTGGATGAGTGCAACCCATATTTTCCGCCAATTCTCGTGATGATTGACGACTGTCTCTTGAAGAAATGCTTCCAGTTGTTCCACGTCGAATTCAACGGGGCAACCAGAACGAGGTGTGTCAGTTAAGGTGAAGTCGTTTTGCTTAAAGCGGGCTATATAACATTGCGTAAAACAGAGTTCATAAAGAAACAATAAGTAATAAAGAAAAAGCCGCACGAACTTATTTATCAACTCAATAAATTTTATTCATTTTTAAATTAATTATAACTTAGTAATTTTTTAATTAATAAAATATTAAATAATTTTCTATGCTATTTATGTTGTTTACTTAGTTTTGATTTAAATTTTGTATACCACATCTCGGATAAATTATATTTTTGACTTGCAATTTTTTTGTGACTTCTAAAAAATTATTTGTTTAAATTATGAAACACTTTATTATTATTTTTTTATCTAAATTGTCATCGAAAATATAAACAATTCATGGTTTTGTAATCAGTGCTCGTAGCTGGTCAATCCTATAGACGAGGAAGTAGTCGTTGAATTATTGTCATATTTCGTGATTAAAATTTTAATTATGGGTTCTGGAAATAGCTCATTTTCAATATAATTTTGTTGAAATTTACGGGGAATAGGCGGCGTTTCCTAAATATTTTGTTGAATTGTTATAAATGTTTTAAATGCATTGAAATTTAAATTTACTGGTTCGATGGGAGGAAGCGCACGCTCCATAAATGTTGGAAATAGAAAAATTGCTGTACGTCTTATTGGATAGACAAGCCAAAAACTGAGCAACGCATGTATTAGTGCAATTACCAGTGGTAAAAATGAGAATGATAGTTCGGTGGCGAAAAACATGCACTAAACTAATCAAAATTGGTTTAAAGTTTTTTTGTTAAGCAAAGAGTCTAAAAAAAATTTATTTAATATAATCGGTAGCCTATGAGGAGATTTATAATAAAAACTTACATTTGAACAATTTTGCCGCGTCACAAATTGGCTAACTATGGCTAAGCCTGTGAAGAAAAGTGAAATGAGCCAGAGCACCGATTCGAACATTAAAATGTCTCGAAATGACAGCATTAAGTGACAAAGTGCATTAAATTTGTATTTAACTTTATCAACATTTATATTTCTGTTAGTCGTTCTATAATTGTAGTTCGTTGTTGTCGAGTCTTTTATTGACGATGCCCATTTGTCATTAACAAATTTTAAACTTGAAATTGAAACTGGACTTGAAGTGTTGTTTGTAGCACTGTGGAATTGATTAACACTGTACTGTTTATGTTTAAAATTATGCGGTTCTTTTAGCACATTTTTTAATTTGACTGACTGCCTTGAAATTTTGCACGTCAAGATAGACCATAATGCAATGCCAAAAAAATGAAATAATATAAGTATTGATATTAACGAAAACGCGGTGTTGCGGTTTTGAATTGCAACGATTATTGAGCACTAAATAGATATACGTATAACAAAATAAAGTAGGCTAGATAAAATAATTGTCATAAATAGAATTAAAAGAGTTTTTGTCCTTGTTAAATACGAACAAAGAGTTGTTAGTAAATGTTTATTAAACGAAAAAGTGAGACCCAAATCAAAATAAACAGCGAAACACACATACGATACCCAGGCCAAACGGCAAAAGGTACGAAGATAAGAGAAAAGAAAACAAAAAGGACTCGGAAAAAAAGGAAGAAAGCGGAGAGAAGATGACTTCTAAATTCATAATTCAAAAGATTGGCGAAGTGCCAGAAGACCGTAACTACGGTAGAACAAAAAAAAATGATGACAAAAAGGAAAATTAGCTTAAAAAATAAAAATTGGCAGTACGCCAAGACAGCTAAGTAATTTAAAAATAATTTAAAATTACCTTAAGACAGTAAGTAATTAAAAAATTATTTTTAAACAAACAATTAAAAAATATAATCGCTCTCGACAGTCCCAGCACCAAAACCCTGGTTTAAAAATATTGTACAACTGTAACGATTTCAAAATTTTATTTTGAAAAATAAAATTGAATTTTATAGGGTTATGCAAAAAACAGGTTAATCCTTTTTTAAAGAAATGTTAATTAGGTCTTTTTTATTATAAGTCGTGCACGGCACATATGAAACCATAAAATGTTTTTGAAATTTATTATTTTTGCAAAAGTTTGATGAAAATTTTGAAATTAAATTATGCTTTTAATAACACTAGAAAAAAGTTTTTTTTGTTTTTGAGTCTCGATTTAATTTACAGAATGGAATTCAATGGAAAAAAAAATATTTTCGGATAAGACGCTATTTTGTAAACGTGGAAGTTTTATGTTTACATATAGTTTAAGTAAAACTTATTTTAATTTTGTAATATGTATCATTTTAAAATGAATTAACCTTTTGAATTACGGAACTCTCCAAATCGGAATCGAACGCGGTAAACAAGAGTGAAAAACATAGACACAGTATTAACACAATTGATTCTTTGGCGGAGCAATATTGCGTCCAATCATACTGGTCAACATAGATTTCTTCGTCTATATCTGGGCTGATGTGCCTTTTTACACGCCGTCCTTTAACCTTGCTGTAAGTTGAAATTAATTTTTTTTAACTTTTGAAAACATGTAATTTTCTTTGATTGCTAATGCGTCATTTTTTGTTGTGAATACTGTGACAATACGCAAAAATAGTTTAGGAAATTTAGGTGGATTTTTTCTTTTTTGTTAATATTTTAGTTATCTATTTTCTACTATCTCATTCATAATTTTTTAATACTCGAAGTATCTTTAATCGATTGTACGATTTTTGGTCCCAAAATATTAGATTTCAACCTTATTTGCAAAAATTTAATGTCAAGAAACATTTTCAGGTGGTTAAACAGAAACATACATGACAGTTAAATATTAAAAAATCTCCAACTTTTAGAGTTTTAGCCTAAGCTTACGATCAGTTTTGAGATAACCATTTTAGAGGCTAAATGGTTGTTATCTAAATGTTAATTTTTTTGACCGTTTTATGATAGATAAGCATAAAATTTATGAATTATAAAGTAATTACGCTAAACATGAATGATTTTGAAACCAAATCATTTGACCGACAAATAAAAGAGGGAAAATTCCACAATGCAAATATACAAGAACAGCCGGGAATTCTTGCAGTTTACAGCTAACTGTTGTAACAACCGTAACACAAGGATAGTAGATAGCGTAGAGCATAAAGCATTTTTTTGCTATTAAAATGGCAATAAGTAATGAGTAGTTGAGCGAGATTATCACCTAAATTATTGGAAATTGTTTTCCTAAGTAAACCTTTAGTTTCACTTATGTGTAAATTTTTTTTTGGTAACATACGAAAGCCCGTCGAATTGTGAAGGGAATTGATCTAGCATAAAATGTAGACACAGTTGCAACTCCGTTTAATAACAGGGCAGCAATCCCAATCACAATTTCCAGTATGCATAACAGCCTAAAATTTTTTTTTATTATGTATGCAAAGCGCTTGACGTGGTTATTAAATGCAAAGTACCTTACAGTACATTACAATTTATGAAGCGATGGTATATATTTTTAATATTTAAATTTATTTTGTTTCATAAATAATTAGCATGCATGTAGATTTTTTTCAAAAATTTATTTTATTTCTGAGCCATTATGCACTCATAATCAGTTGTGTAATTCAATTGGTTTTATGTCTTAGATTACTTCTACATCTTTTATCTATCATAAATTGGCATCATATAATTATCAAAAACATTGATTAATAAATATTTACCAAAGATGCGGCTGCGTAAATTGAGCAAAACAAGCCTTACTGTTCTCTGCTAAATTTAAGTTGGCTGCAACCACTCCAGCTACATTTGACACACTGAGCTGGTCTGATGGTAAATGCATTATTACCTGAATTAAAAAAAACTTTATTTACGTTAAATATAAATAAACAAAGGAGGAGCTTCCGCTCAATAATACAGCAGCGTTAACATAAATACTGTATTTAATGTAAAAGTATGGTCTCCATAACTTTACTGTAAAACCTGAAAGCAAGGATGTTCAGGTAGTCAAATATATGAAACTAATAGATTGTAAAATAAATTGATTATGTTAACCAAAGATAGAAAAACAGTGGTTTCGAATAAAAACATGAAAAAAATAGCGGCGCTAGTTTAAATTGGCAAACTAACTGCTTCTTCAATCCAAATCTTTATTTTTATTTTTTTTGACTAAAAGAAAAGAAAAACGAGAAAATAGAGATGAAAAAGTTCCGGAGCCAAACATTGTCATCCTTAATTTGTTTATTTTTCTATTTTTTCTGGGCTTCCACAAATATATAAATATTTCAAAAATAAATGGGACCTCAATGAATAGAAATAAGGCGGTTTTAACAGAACAAATATTATTTTTTGTTATTTTTGCGGGAATTGGAATGTTGGGATGCGTATAACTAAAAATGTGTTTACTATGGGCATTGTTAACTAGCTGGAAAGAGAAATGGGAGTATAAGACCGTTTGTATGTAATCTGAGCGCTTAAATTTTATGTCTTATTGTTTATTATCATTCAAATTAGTAATTTTCAAATGCTCATATTCAAATAATATCGGTGCAACCGCCAGTGCAAGGATTTATATTAGGCTTTCAATTTGAATTTTGCTTTTGTGAAAATGAGTTCATAAATAAGTATTGTGTTATCTGAGTGTAAAGTTCAAAATAAATTAATTAGAGCTCGGCAATCATTAAGTATAGGTGGGTTATTGGGTTGATGCCAATACGGCTCATCAATTTTTGTTTTGCTTAGATCTATAAATCCGAACATAAATATTCTTCAACTAAAGTTGATTTTCTTTCAAACATAATATTGCAAACAAATCCACTAGGTTGATATTCCAATAGTTGGAAATCTCGTCTCGTTAGATGTTTGCAGTTAAATTGAACAATTTGCATACCAGATTGGTGCATTTACAGCCTACAATTTTTATTTCTGTATAACGCATCACCTGGCACATAAATTATCTTTTAATTTTAGTCAAATTCATCAAACGGTTAATTTTAATAAATTGAGTTTTCTAGCTCAACAAAATACGAACTTAAACGATAAATAGTTTTTAATTGACATAAGATTGTAGTTTAATAGTTGGAATAATTGCAGCACCATTAACATAAATGTAAATATGAACCGTTGATATTGAATAGCGTGGACAAAAAATAAGGGACTTTTACACGTTTCTCGATAAAACTACTATTATTTAATAATTGAAGGGGGGGTTTATATGCAAAGTAACAGGAGCAATTTTTCGGATATTGAAAGGTACCGCCTCACACTTGACAACACAAAACAATATTAAAGTAAAACGTATACAACAAAAAATTTTAAATAATGTTTCAAGAGTATTGATAAGTGATTTCAATACAATATTTGGAATAATTGATTTAAATCCTAGTGGTTTGTAATATGCTAAAACTGTGCATTGGAATTTAATATTGCTGCATATATGAGTATAGTTTTTTTAAAAGATGGAGTTTCTAAAAAAGAAAAATTTTACGAAGAAGAGAAAATAGGAAAATACCACTTGAAAGCCAACTCTCTTTATCCGTTTATTATGTGTTAAATGTGTTAAAACCCTCTTAATAATGCATTAATTAATTTAGTAATTTTTGAAAATAGTCATTTACTCACTGGTAATATGTAATAATAATAGGTGTATACGAGATTAAGTGCTTTTGAATTTATTTTCCATGTTTTACAAAAACTTTTTGTGGGCATTACCAAAAATTTATGCAAATTTGGAAATGTTGATGTGCAAAATTATGGTTTTTTTTATTTTTGCAATATGTAAATAGTGCAATAGGTAGTCTCAAATATTTTCTTCCAACAAAGGTATAATTGGTTGAATAAATAATAAAAAAAAAAAATAAATCTATATAAATAAAATTACTTTCAGTTTTACAAAGGGACCGTAAAAGACCTCGAACTCTTGTCTGTGGATAATGGCGGATAACAAGGTGTGAAAATTATACTTTGCCGCAACTAATGATGGCTCGTACTAACATTGCAGTTTTAAAATTTTAGGCTTAATGAAGTCGCACATTATTCGTGTTTAGAGGTGTCGGAATTTAAGCTTTGAACGTTATAAGAATTCAGTGTTTGACAAAGAAAGTTTAACGCTTTTAAATTTTTGATAAATAACTGTAAAATTAAACCTTTTCAGATGTAAATAAGGATATAATGAGTTAAATGTTCTTTTGTTATAAAAAAATGCTTTAAATAAAGTACTTGATTTGACTCCTAAATTAAACCTTTTTGCAAACGTTCGAAACGCATGTTTTAGGAAGATATGATTCAGGCTATTTTGCAGTGCCAACATCGTACACAAATAAAGGAGGCAAAGAGATACATTTATAAGAGCATGACATTGCAACCTAAAATGTCGGGCTCTTTGTTGAACAAAAGCCAAATTTTTTATGTCGTCATGCCTGTTTGGTCTGTTACCGTACCTGTTTTATTGCCTAATAAAATATAGTGTAAGGAATTAATGGCCAGTTTGGCGATTTAATTGAATTTTTGAGTTTTATCTTTTCAAAATTAATTTATTTTAATGCTCAAGGCTAATATTCTCAAAATTGAAAATTTTATTTTTAAAAGTAATATTAAACAATAATATGTAAAGTTAAATAAATTCTTTAGATGATACAATAACACCCGTTATGTTAAAATTCAAAAAAAACATTACAATTTGAGGGCGATAGCATTTTGTGTTATAAGCAATGAAGCTTGAAATGAAAATAAGGCGTTGCAATCTATTACTCACTAAAAATAGTATCCGCAATCAAAAAATATTTAAAACTAGCTACAATGAACATAAATAAAAATTTTGACATAAAACAAAACCAATACTTATAAGAAATAGTCTTAATGACATTTGGCTGTTAAAGATCAATTTTCCTGCAGAAGTTTCAACGACGTTGTCCTTATTTCTGGGTTTAAACACGGTTATATTCAATCTGTTATTTTCCAGATAAGATACACTATTTTCAACAGTATTTGAAAGCGGCGTCGAAGAAGCCGGCGCGTGAAATATAGATGGAAGCTTGTAAATTTTATTGCCAACCAATGCCGGGTTGATGAGACGGGTTGTCGTAATGGGATAAAAATGACTGCCCATAGTGGTATCGTGAACGTTGATTTCTGAAATATAAATACGATTGCCTATTTAGTAATAAATTGGTTACGCAAAATTCAAGAAAGGTGTGATTGAAAGATTCCTAAATTATAAAGATAATTGGCGTAGGCTAGAAAGTTGAAATTTTTACAGAAAAAAATTAAAAAGTTTTTGTCCTGCACAGATTGTTTTTACAGTCGCCATAAAAAATTCAAAACTAAACGGCAATAATTCCTTTTTGTCCTGAAACATGAAAAAATTGCCAGAAACACAAGCCAAAATGAGCGCAAATTTGAAACTTAAAATTAAAAATTTGAATCGATATAAACCTACTGTATGTTTTAAGCTGGCAATACATTTCTTTGTCGAAAAGCGCCCAAATTTTCAAATATAAGTCTACTCAACTACCGTATGCTTATACCGTATGCAACTACCGTATGCTACCGTATGTCAACAATGCATTTTTGCCAAAAAACGCGCGAATTCAAAATGTTGAGTTTAGAATTTAAAAATGAAATTATTACTTTGTAAATTTAAAATGGTACATTTAATGTTATATAATGCTATGAAACAACTACTGGAGTTAAGTAATGTCTTTTTTATTAATTCAAAATTGACTGTTCGGATAGAAATGTTTAGGGTTGGCTTTGACAAGATAAAGACAAATTGAATGGGTTTATGTGACGTTTTAAAAAATTGAACATTTTCGTGGGAGACCGCACAAATTTTTATTTTATATTATGTGGTCCCAACACGAAAATAATCTAAAATCTCTTAATCTAAAATAAAAGAAAAGCAAATGTAGTTACTTAACTGCTATGTGTATGTAAAACATCGAAGCGTTGCTGCAGAAAAAAAATAAAAACAACGTAGCGATAAAAAAAAAGCAACTGGAACGAAGCGCAAAATAAAGCAAACGGCGCAAAGCGCAAAAAAGCAAACGGCGCGTAGCGCAGAAGAGAAGCGGCGTAATTTTTGCTTGTCCTACTATTTAATATCCATCAGTCTGTTTGTCCGGTTAGCAGAATGCCAGGCGGGAAATTAAAAATTGAAATAAAATGCCAAAAAAAACAATTTAACATTTCAAATTTCAAACTAATTACAGTAGTTGAATTAAATTTTTGTTTATTTGTGAAAATCAATGAATATTTTACTGTAGATGTGTTTCATATTTAATTTCAAAATGCCAAAGCGCGCAAACTTAAAATTTTAAACTTCAAACTAAAAAATTTTATTCAATATGGTAGGTGATATTTCAAAGGGAAACGCCGGCTTAAAGACCATTTGGCTTAGTTCAACAAAAAAAATTTCCAACAAAAATTATAGCCTATTACTTAAAGCTGTTTATCTGAAGGCAATATTCACAGGCTGTGTTTCATTCTTCTGATCTTAAAAAAAGTTCATGTCAGCAGTACCTGTGGCGAACAGAGGCTCATGTTAATATTTATGCTTATCGTAATGTAAGCTTAATTGTTGTAAGTTTAACATGAAAAACAATAACACAAAGGTCCTGAAGTTGAGAGTAGACGGGTTAAAATGCAAAAACTGACCATCTGGTTGAGCACTGCCTGTTGCTCCAAAAATGTAAAATTTGTCGTTTAAATTCCAAATTATGTTATTTCTAGTATCGATCTGTGGAACTATTTGCTGAACAAACTGACACATCAATCGCCCATTGACAACTTCGCCTTCAACACTGTCGTAAAGAGTTGAAAGCTCATACTAAAATCAGTTAACGTAATGATGTTGACTTGAGCATTTTATCTTAACGGTATTTTTTGTTTATATTGTGACATTTGAGTATGCAATTATTGTCTTTAAATAGGCGCAGACTTTGTGATTAGCTTAGAATTTTCGTGTGATCTGTTTATAAGAAAATACGCTGACTTAATGAACCATTATCCATAAATGCTATAGACTATGGGTTAAGATTTAATTATACTTATTTTAACTGAGTAAAGATTACAAATAAAATGCACCTCAATAGAAAAAAATTTCTTAATCTTTTGGCTAATGTATACTATTTTTATTTGTCTAACATGAGACAGAATGAAAATAGCATTGATAATTGAACCTTTACTTATTACTGGTCTACAGTTTGTCTGAGCTTTTATCTTTGAATATCAATATTTTGTTTATTATCACTTATCAATATTTTGTTTACAACACTACATTCGGTGACCAACTAATTTAATTACAGAAAAAGTCATTCTTCAAAAATTACTTGGGGAAATAAGGGAAAATAAGAAAAAAGCATTTGCGTCATTATTTGAAATTGTTTGACGTAAATATCATACATAATAATTTAAATCAATTTTGTGCAACTGATCAATTTTTAGCTTCAAAATTTATAATTGATTGTGTTGAACTGAAGAAAAAAATGATTTAATCCAAAAAGAGGTTTCTCATTTATATTAATCAACTCTTGTTTATTTTTGTATTTTGAGACGCAAAGATGACAGTAGGTTTTTTGTAATGCGTTTCAAATGGCGAATTTGATGAGGGTTTTCATTAGATATTTATAACACTGTCATGAGTTTTAAACTCTTGCGATATAGCTTACAAAAAAACCATTTTGTTAATTAAATTAAATGTGTTTACTGGGTCCAAATAAACTCGATCATTTGATTTCCCGCGGTTATACGAAGCGAACACCTCAACATCGCTGAATGCAGATCCGGAGGGATTTAATCACGCACTCGCTGACAAAGTCTTCACCCTAAACATTGATTTGATTAACAAGAAGGCGACTTTTACAAATTGATTAAAAACTAAAAATTAAGTTTTACCATTACAGTATCCTTGCTAAAACCAATGGCAATGTATTGATAATGTGGCGCAGGCAACAGACTTTGGGCGACAAGCTGAATCGTGAGCTGATTTGTGTTTGAAAACGAAAAATATTATGCCTAAATTAGTCAACTGACCTAATTAAAAAGAAATGACAAAAAAGTGAATTTACTAACCAAGTGTACAGTCCAATTGTGGATCACAGCCGCTCGGCTTAAACAAACAACCTTTTGAATTGCCGCAACCAATGCGCGTCATTTCAAAAGCTTGAGTTGAAAATATAAATAAAGTAATTAAGAAGACAACGGGTAAAAAAAGTTTTAAACTAGCAAATGTAGTTGATGTTCTATAAGGCTTAAGGCAATAGGAATGAGTTCTATTTAGCTGATTGTGAGAATAAATCCGCTGATTATGTTGAAATATTCCGGCATTAATTTTCGTGAACGTAGTAGCGCATTCAGCTGGACTTTTTAATGTGAGGCATGTTAGTTTTTCTTTCATTTTTCTAAAATTTTTCAATTAGTAAATGCAAACAGCATAGACTGATTTGACATAGGAACAAAAAGTGTTACACCTCCGTATAATAAAATTTTAATGATTAACAAAGTTTATAAATCAATTACTATTTATTTCGTCTTTTAATATTTTAGAATTTAGTTATGTAAATAGTAAAAAAATTTGATTTATAACTGAATGATTGGGTTGATGCACAATGAGTGTGTTCATATTATGGTCTACCACTGAGAAAAAGGTTGAAACGCGGCAGAGCAGCTTAGGAAGGAATAGGTTGGCTATAGGATTTTAACAATCCTACATTTCTGACTGCTGAGGAAGAGGTGAAAAAAAATGAAAAGTTAGTAATAGTTAAAGAATTTTTTACAAAATGAAAAACCGGCTGACATGATTTTTGGGTGGGCTGAACTGAATTTTCCAACCAATTTCTACTGTTCTGAAATTTTTAAATCATTTCTTAATTTTTTAGACAAAATGTTTTTTTTATCATTTAAAAAAGTATTTTAAAAGTACCTTAGCGCCAATATTGTATTTATAAATAATCTATTAGCAGCTAACTGTACACATTGCAAGGAATATCAGAAGACAATGGTGACACATATGATATATTCCTTTCCACTAATTATTATCTTTAGGACATATTCGAACAAAAGAGCAGAAGTGAAAAAAAAAACTAACAATCACGTGTGATCAGTGATCACACAACAAAAAAAGTTTAAGTTTTAAAACATGCAGAATAGTTGACAAAATAGTGAAGATAGCATTAAAAGAGCTTACGTAAGATCTTATATAAGAGATTTGATAAATCGAAATTTTAGCAGGAAAAAAAGAAGCAGTTTGGATTTATTCCTATCTAGCAAAGTTAATGGTTAATCCCATTTTCGAATCTATTCTTGAAGCCCTAAGATTTTATAATTTTTTTAGCTAGCAAAGATATGTTTATTTGTATGTATTGTATCAAAGGGCGATATTACGTATGCATTTGACACACATTTTTCTAAAATGCACACGAAAATTGATGGGATGTAGTTTGTAAATAGTTACAGCCAAAACCAGCACAAAAATATATGTAACTATGGTCTATAAATGAAAGAAAATAGGTAAATAACTTATAGGGGAAAGGGAGTTGAAAGTTGCTGTTGAATAGCTAAAAACTGCAGACCAAAAAAGGGCGATCAAAACCACAAACAAATAATCACACAAAAAATCCAGGGTAGCCCAAATTGGCGCCGGGATATGTTTTTGTTATAATTTTTCTATTTTTCAATCAATTTGCATTTTTTTTTGACTATTTCCAGGATCCCCCATTTTGTGTGGTACCATATTTGTGCATTAAATTTTAAGTTAATTAACAATAATCGTTCAAAAAATTGTGTGATATTCAGAAATGCAGTATACCGTTGAACAAAAAGTCTGGTGTGTTGTTTGGCCTGCAACCTGTTTACGCTACCTTGCAGCTGGACTTGATGCACTTACTCCGATAAAGCTCACTTCCACATTCATAGCCCACATTTCATAGATAAAAATTTTTGATACTTGAGCGACAAAAATCCTGACTTGTATCGCAGAGAACAGCTTTACTCTCTTCGAGTGAGCGTCTAGGCTGCAATTAGACGTCAAGGAGTTGTTGGACCGGTTTTCTTTAACAACAACGTCTTAGCGGCCTCATATCTGGAACTTCTGCAGCAGCGAATTCTACCGGTTGTTCAGACTTATCTAGGATTTGCTAGTCTCAGTCTCATCTTCATGCAGGATGAAGCGCCTCCCCATCACCAAGCGCAGATCCACGACTGGCTAAACAAAAACTTTCCGAATCGGTAGATGGGTCACAGTTCTCGTCGCTCCTTTCTCACTGGCCGCCATATTCTCCGGACCTAACGCCGTGCGACTTCTTCTTGGAGATGGATCAAAATCCAAATCTACCGCACTTAGCCGGCCAATCCCGACGATCTTCAATTGAGAATTCAACAAGCCTTCGACGAACTGCCGCAGGAAATAATTTACCGTTCAATTGAATCCTATGCGAGTCGTCTGGAGCGTTTTTGTTATGTTGGGTACCACACAAAATGGGAAATCCTGGGAAACCGTTAAAAAAAATGATGCAAATTGATTGAAAAATAGAAAAGTTATAACAAAAAAAAATCCCGGCGCCAATTTGGGCCACCCTGTACAATTGAACGGTAATTCCAAACTCACAACGTTAATAATAATCCATCAGACCAAAATGTTTTAAATTGTTTCAACGAGCGTGAAAATTGTTAACCAAAATCAAATTATTTTCTTACATTAAAAATTTTTACTCATTTCCTTTACCAGAGTATAATCCAATTAAAAACAGTCAACTTTTTATCTTGAATAAATATATGAAAAGAAGATTGGCCTGCTGCGAAAAAAAGACTTGGCTTCAGGTTAAAGTTCAGAAGGAAACGTTACGCAATATATAAATATAAAAGGCGTATAAGGGTTCTAGTTTTGGAGGGTATGAATAGGTTTGTAGTTTTTCTTACCGTTGAACCTCAATTACCAACCCATTAACAAATTCGATGCTAAACCATGTACTCACAAAACCGAATAAAGAAGACATACCGGAAATTAAATGTTGGTTGAATGCCGTCTGATTATTTTTAATTGTTCTCAAAAAGCACGCCACAACAAAAAATTGAAGTTCATAAAAATTAACAATTGCTTTAAAAAAGCTAATTAAAACATTTGATAAACGACAGTTACTGATTGTCAGACAAACGCAATCAATCATTTCCCTTTAACACCAACTACTTTTTCACTTATGTTTCTAGCACAATGTACAGGGAGGAGCAGTTCATGTTAAGTCCAAATTGTTTTTGATTATCCAATCAATTCCCTTTTAATGAAAACAGGGAAAAACAAACATAACATCTAATTCAAAATTTTTGGAGTTTTTTTATTTTGGAAATGTTTTTTTTCAATTTGAGGATCCAATTAAATTAGCCACATGTTTTAGAAAAATTAATCAAGACTGTTAAACATGTAAGGAACGGTTGAACGACCTTGTACAAATCAAAGGGTAGAGAAGACAAAAGACAAAAAATCAAGGTCGGAAAAACGAAAAAAATGGAGAAAAGCAAGCAATGTTAAAGTCATTTAATTTAGAGAGTGCAAATTAGGGTAATTTTAAAGACTGAACGTAAGAAAATAGCTTTGAGAATGTTTTATAGGAGGGGGCCTGCTGAAAATCTCAATTCGAGAAAATTTTTTATTGAGCATTTTAAGTTAAAAACTTGATAACATCAATCAAACTTTTGACTGCAAAATTCAATCAAAAAACTTATAACTCACATTAAATTAACAAAAATAAAAAATTTATTTACCGCAAAAAAATTAAAATAATAACACTATTAACTTCAGCTTTATTCCTTAGTCTTAGACTGCTGATTGTCAAACAGCAATTTGGGCCAGCCTCCAACATCCGCTTGCTTCAAAACCAACTCCACCTTTCGTTCCCCAAGAATTACTGAACTTTCCGACGGAATAATTTGGCCCCACAGCTCATAATTAAGAGTATTATCCTTGTCACCAAATCCATGCACCAAATCAACACAAAGCACTAACCCATCCGACTTAAACTGGCAACTTTCTGGCAATGCACCTTTGCAATAAATATTTAAATGAATAAAACCGTTGCGTGAAAACCAATCCTCGCGCACTTTGTTAATTCGTTCACTCTACAATTTGTTAAAATTATAATACAATCACAATAAAAAAGTAAGTCTTAACACATTTATTGCATAAGTGGCTTAAATTGGGACCTTAATCTTTTATTAACATTTTGATAAACCGAAAAAATAATATCAAGAATTATTATTTTCAGTTCTTTAGCTCAGTTATTTTTCAGAGTCTTTATTTAAGTCCACGTAATTCTACACAAAATTGCTTGAAAACAGATAAAACTATAAGGCCATTAAAACTACCTTTTTATTTCTAAAATAATTATCAAATGAGTCTGTAAATTGCTGCTGAAATTTGAATAAAAGCCTCATTTTTAAAGTTACAATTTAATTTCCTATATTTTTTACAGCATTGTTGAAGTGTTTTGATAGAAAAAATTATTAGATATAATGCTTTCTATTTTATCAGCATTCCAACCATGATAAATAAAATTGCATCAAAACCATAATAGCATTGTTTATAAAGCGTAAAAAAATACAAAAAATTATTTAGTACATGTATAACAAAAGTTTACCTTTGCCCAACAATGTTTGCCATTTTCGCAACCAACTTGATCTAAGAAAGCGCTAAAATTAGACGTTTTCATCTGACAACACGACCAATACTTCATTCCCTCATGAAAAATTGCAGCACCTGGGTGATAGACACAATCGCCTTCATCACTGTCAGTGCCAGTAAACGTCTAAAAATGTGAAATTAGGTAAAAAGTGGCATATAATCTTAACATACCTGCTTGCAGGAATTATTTTTGCAAGCTGCGCCTTTCAAAACCTGGTTGACATTAGCTTGATCAGCGCACAATTTTTTATGGTCGTCAATAGCTTTCTGGGCGGTTTTGCTAATTTCAACTTTGAGAGCGACCAATTCCCATTTTTTGTCATTATTCGGCCTTTCGGCGGGCTTGTTCAACCCATTCCAAATAATAACTTCTTCAGGCTTTTCTGGCCTAAAAATTAATAACGCATTAATAACCACGGAAAAGCGCATAACAACTCACCTGATCTCTGTGCTTGCAAGCTGCTTAACAATATCGACGGGTTTATCTCCATTATGCGGTCCTTTAGTACAACCCTTGAAACTTAACCAAGTACTAAAGTCAGTGCTCTTTTTGTCGCAACATTTCCAAATTTTATATGCATCGTGAAAGTAGGGTGTGCCTGGGTGATATGTGCAAGACTCTAAATAAGAATTTAATTTGTCAGAAATCATAGGTTAAACTAAAGGAAAAGGATCAAACCCTTAAGCATTAAATTAGCCCGTAAAATTTCATGTTTGAGTATATTCAGGGGCGAGGTTGTAGTTTAGCTACAATGCTTTGCTGGCAGTTTTTAATAATTGTTTTCTTATTTTCAGTGCATAAGCAGCCCTGTAAATGTTGAATTTTCGTTTCAATCATAAGGGTAAAATAAACAGTCGCCGATGACTATTCTGGTATTTTCCGGGAATCCTAACCTATTCAAAAAGAAAGTTTTACAATTGTTTTAACTTTTTTAACGCATGAAAAGGTAAATAAGATTAGCCTTTTAAGAAGCTGATTCCAAATTCTTCATTAATTCAAATTTATTACCATCGGTGTTGTTGGAAGAATCAAATTTTTGACCGCATCCTCTATTATAACACTGAATGAGAGGAGACGACATTACAAAACTTAACCAAACACAAGTTTAAAAACAATCACAAGTGAGTTGGCAAAAATGAGCGGCACTAAAAGCAAAATGGTTAGAAGATATGCATATATCAATGCAAAAAAATGTGTCAAAACAAACCTCGAAGTACGATTTGTATGGAAAGCACAAGGTTTACAAAACGCAAGACGACAGATGAGTCCTCCGAATCAAATGAAGAAACTTTATTCTTAACAAACTAAAAAATAAATATTTGAAAGTTACCCGTTTCAAGAAACAATGACTTAGAACGCTAAAATGGTCAATAAATAGAGTAAAGAGGGATCCCTACTCCGCCTTTAACCGGTTAACGTATGGCAACGTCATTAACAATCTTCTAAATTATTTTTTATAGGAAAATAAAGTAATATGGTAAGAACCTTATTGAGCACGCGTTCACGGTTGATAATAGCAAGTCCGTTGAGAATGAGAAGCGTAAACTCCGCAATGGAGTACAATGAAAAGAGCATCAACTAAGTACACAAAACCCCGAAACAAATTTGACGTCGTAAAAGATATGCAAATTTTTGCTAAAAATTTCGAAAAGCAATATTACAAAACGATCGTTGTAGGACAAAAATAGGTTTGATAATTTTTTTAAAATAATTTTGAAAATTTTCTTTTGTTTTTTCTTAAAAAATATCTAGTGAAAAGAAAAGTATCAACTATGACTCCGCATTTTTTTATATTGCATTTCTAACTGCTTGAAACTATAAAAATTTATTAAAAATAATTTCTATTGTGATTGATAGCATTTTCTTAAAGGCAGTTTATGGATTCTACCGTTAACAAAATTAAAAGCGATTTAAAGCGATCCATTTAGCCTTTCTTAAACTTGTTGGCGATTCTGGAAGCTTTACTTTGCCAAACTGTGAGCCATTGAACGGAAAAGGTAACAATTCGACGGAGCGATGTCTGGAGAGTATGGCGGGTGCGGTAAGATTTCCCATTTGAAATCAATCAGAGTGTTTTTTACAAATTTTGCGACATGAGGCCTTGAGGCCTTGCGTTGTCATGAAGCAATATTACGCAAATCGCGTCGATCTCATTTTGGTTTTTTCTCTGCGAGTTGATTACCCAACTGCACTAGTTGTTGCTCATAACGATTAGCAGTGACTGTTTTGCCAGGTTGGAGAAGCTCGTAGTACAGTTTGCCGCGCTGGTTCTACCAAATGCAGAGCAATACCTTTTTCCCGTGGATGTTTGGCTTTGCGATTGATGTCGTCGGCTCACCCGGGCTTACCCATAATCTTTTCCTCTTTGGATTGTCGAAGTAAAGCCATTCTCATCTCCGGTGGCGATCCGGTGCAAAAAAAGAATTTCTTTGAAAACGTTCAAATAAAATCTCACTTATTGTTTTTTGTTGCTCTTTGTTCCTTTTCGTCAATTCATAAGGCATTCATTATCCTTTTAGAATTTTCCCATAGCGCAAAGACAAACAGAAAGCGTTTTCTGCGTGTCGTTAAAGGAAGATGCGAGCTGCTTTTGCGTTTGGGCGGCGTCATCGTCCAAAAAAGCCTGCAGTTCTTCGTCTTCAAATTTTTTCGACGGCTTGCCATGCTCCTTGTCGTCAAGATCGAAATCACCTAATTTTAAGCGCTGGAACCATTCTTGAAAAGTTTTTACAAACGCTGTATTATTGCCATTAGCCTCAACCAGCATTTGATGAGCGGTGTTGGCGTTTTTCTTGAGATGGAAAAGGAAGAGTAAAACTTCCCGCAAATGACGTTTATCAGGATCAAAATTAGACATACCTTAAATTAGAATGTTTTAGAAGATCATATAGCAAATATCATACATAAATAGAAATCAGATAATGCGGAGAAAGCAATAAAATATAATTCGTTAAATAAAAAATATTTAAAACAAAAATAGAGCCACAAATAAAAACGCGGAGTCATGGGTATACGCCTAACACTTTTTAAGAAAAAACATAATTAACTATAACTTTTGTTCAAAGAATCTGTAAATATTATTCTGTTGTAGACATGACCGACTCGCTGACATGTTATTGGACGAATCGAATTGTGCAATTGGACGCCAAGCTATTGGATAAAGAATTGATCGAGTCACTTTCCCTCCAAATTAATGATATTTGTAAATATTTATTTTATGGCAACAGTAGATTATATATTCTGCATAGTAATATCAAACAATTGCTGTCAGCAGTGTACTACATTCCACAAGTTATATCAGGTTTGTTTGTTTGTTAAAAATTGGTTATAAACGAGGTTTTTGTGTGTCTGAATTTATGACAGCTTAAGACAAATTTACCTACAATAATTGTGCCTTAAAATGTTTGAAATTTGTAAAAAACTGTTTTGTTTTGCTCCTAATTAATCCTTATATTAAAAATTCACAGCACGTAAACAAAATTTTAATTTTTCTACGTGCTGGTTTACATGGTTTTAATTTATAGGAAAAAGTCCCGCGCATTATTTAATGAACATAAACTTCTATAAAATGAACAAATTACACGCTTTGTTCAACTACTTTTTTTCCAGTCTTGTACCATATTGTTTAAACTTGTTAGCCGCAAAAAACTCCAACATTTGCAAATCGGCTGAAAAGTTAATTGCGTTTTGTGGTTTTGTGGAATTTGTCCATTTCTTTTATTTCCTCAACAGAGGAGGCCCCATCAACGTAATGGAACGGTTTTTTCGATTAAGGACATCTTATCAAAATCAACCTTTAATGGGTAAAGAAATATATCGTGGATGATTTAAATAGTTAAAATGTCAATTATAGGACTAATCAATTATGACGGGTTAAATAGAGAGCTAATCGGACACAGCTTTGGTCATCTATGCGTTATGATGTCACCGATAGTCAAACTCATTCGGTTCAAACTGAATTCGGTTTTTAAGGGCTTTTCGAAAAGGGGTCAGCTCTCGGCTAAAAGTTTAGTGATCTGTGACAAGTGCGACCAAGTGGCAGTTCTACCGGTAAAAGCCCAATTAAAGGATACGAAGAATGACTCTTTTCATGTAACTTGTTATTTTTGTTATAACGTCAATGAGCATTTGTATTCGGGTATGGAATACTTGGATGGTTATTGTGTATAGCTTTGATTCTGTGGAATTTGGGGGAAGAGGGTTTAGCTCTTTTTTTGTGTAAAGATTTATCAATTTTCCATTTTTTAATTTGTTTTCAGTTAAAAATTTATATTTTACATTTTTAAGGAGTGTTTTAAAGTATCTGAAAATCTATGTGTTTTGCTTAGCCAAAGTTGAATGGGTTTTGTTGTAAGGCCAGCTTGACGTATCGACTTTTGCGCGCAATCACGGATTCGTCGCCTTCGACCGTCCATAAAGGCACAAATTTGTGAGCTAAAAATCAAAGCGTTTTATGATTTTGGATTTTTTTAAAGTCTAGGTCAAAAAGACGTGTATAGACTATTTAATTTTTTGCAATTCGCATTAATCTATTCATCAAAATAGAGGAATTTATTATTAAATATTTAAAAGGAAAAAAAATTGTTTATAGCGCCTTTTTGTTTGCACACCAACTTTTTTTATATTTATGACAAAGTAGAGAAGATTTTCGCTTTTTTTTTTGCAGTCAAAAACCAAAATAAATTGGTTGCGTTCGAATTAGTGGTTTTAGCTTTAGTAGATTGATTGCATTGTTCTTAGATTATCTTTCTTTAATCAATTTTGAATAAAAAATATTTTTTTGTTTTTTTTTACCTACTGTGTTTACCGCCGTGAAAAAAAATAAAATACCTGGTTGTTGGCAAGGCGTTTGTCGTTTTAAGTAAATGTTGGTAAATGGAGTGTAAGTTGGCTGGCGTAAATTGATTTCTTCGTATAACTCACATGTAAAGATTTCTCGTCCACCGACGTAGCCGTAAACGGCGAGCTTACATCTCTGAAAATAAAAATAATGTAATAAAGATTTTAAAAATTGTTGTCTATTACTATTATTTAATTGTTCTAAAAATATACTGGGTCATGAAGACATGTGGCCAAACATCGGTCTTCTGTACTATTGTATGGGTTTTTGGCGATACGATAAGGTACAGTAGGAATAGCAACGTCTCTGTCTGTGTACTCAATGAAACATCCGCAAAGAATGCATGGATTACCAAAGTGATCTGAATTTAAAAAAAACAATGTAATGAGTTTATTTGCTGGCCTTTGAATTTGAGCTTTGTTGTTGTGAATGTGCAAGGTTAAATGAATTTATAAATATATTAAGAATTCTTAATTTAGAAAAAATATATTAAGAACTGTCAAAAGAAATAACAAGTTTTCTGGGATCAGTGACAATTGTAAGCAAATGAGAACCAATGGTAATGTGCCAGAATTTCTGTTTTTAAAAATCCAATAATTTTAAATTTAGGCTAACTTTTTTGCATTTTGTTAATTCAATGTTTTGAAAATTTGAAATTTTTATTCGATTTTTTTAAAATTTTTATTATAATATTTATGGATTAAGATATTCAACTAATTTTGATAAACTGCAGTTCATGATGTTAATCAGTACAACTGTTATAGTAATGTATAATATTGGTTTGTTTTAAGAAAATTTGTTTGTAATATTTATATTGTTTAGCAATCTTTTCAAATTTTTATGTAAACCTAAAATAAGCAATCGTTTACAAATTAATATAAATTGTTTTTAAAGCTTTCAACACTTTGACTAACAATAAGAAAACAACAACAATAAGAAGGGAAATATGTTTAAATTGAAACCAACTTTCACGGTGCTCGGCCAAACTTGGAATTGCGAAGATGAAGAGCACGGAAACTGTGACAAGAACGTCTCTTCTTGAAATCATGCCTAAAACAAAATGAAAAATGAAGATTACTGCGAGTAAGTCTTTTCAATTTAATATTAACTGATTGAAATTAAATAAAAATAATTGGGAAGTAAACGAAAATAAGTGTGAAAATTATCTTTATGAAATTTTACTTTTTTATTTTTTTGTTTGGATATTTAAACTAAAAAAGAATATTAATGAATAGGCTGCTATAATCATTAGCGCGCAATTCAGGTCATAAACCTGTCGTTGTTCATTCTTTGTGTTAGCCTAGTCAACAATTTAGATTAATTTTTATCCACAATGTAAAGTTGGAATATTAACTCATAACTAAATAATAGGAAACGCAGAAAAAGATGGGGAAAAAATAAGGAAAAATTTGGAATCAACTAACCAACCAACCCACTATCCGTTAAAATGTTAAAAGATCCAAAGAATAGATAAAACGTTGGATTTTTTTGCTACTTATAAAAGCAAATTTTTTTTTCTTCGAATTATCAAACCAGAATTTGTTAATTAAGTTAACAATTTCAATTAAGTAGCCAATAATAAATAAGGTATTGCAAAATCAAATTTTGTTTGGTTATCCTTTCAAAGTTTTAATTTGGAAAGAAAAAAATTAAATGCAAATTTTTCTCTCTGTGAAGGTCATTTTTTCAAACCGCCAAAAAAGATGATGTGAAAAAAACTGAAAGTTATGTAAAATCTCATTTTTGGTTTAAAATAAAAAAATTTTTGTTTTGGCTTTTAAAGATTTGAAAACGCAAAAAAATTAAACGAGAATAGGATCAAATTAACGTGTGGGGTTTAACTTGATGGGGTAAAGGTCATTTCAATTTTATGGCTTTGGTGAATGATTGAAAAAGTGTTTAAAGCAAAGTACGGGTGATTAATGTAAGACAATTTGCATTTGAAATGACTTTGAATATGTGAAAATTTAATTGTTTATTCAAATTAAAGGAATGTTGATTGGATGCATGATTACGGTTGGCTAATTGGGGCTGGAAAGATTCATGGACTCTCATTTAATGATAAAGCGTACAACTCTTATCAGTTCACAGGTAAAGCTGAATCTATAGGAATATTATTTTTTAATATTTTTCAATTTTAATATCGATTCTAAAATTATTGTCTAATGAGTCTGCAAATTGCTCTTAAAGCCTAAACAAAGATACCACCTGAACTCATTTTGCATTTACATGAAAGCACTGCAACCAAACTGATTGTGGTTTACAAAAGTCGTAGAGCGCCAATTATAAAATTTTAACATTTGACTTGAATATCCTGTTTCGCCAATCCAGCAATAGGTGCCGGAAAATTGTTTATGACCAGCCGTTTAAAATAAAATTTGAATTAGCGCCAGAAAAATTGACTCAAAAATTGAATTTTTTTATAAAATAATCAAAAAAATTTTCAGTGGACGAAAATTGGCGAAATGTTTATTAAAGGTGACGGGAATTATGGTCAGGCTTTAAATTAAGGAGAAGGCGATTGTTTTATTTTAATTAAGTTGAACGAAGTTTTGGATAAGTAGTAAATGAGATTAATAAGTTCGTTCTTCTTCAGCTAAACAATTTGTATTAAGTGATACACTAGTCTGCTCGTCTTATCACATAGCTAATAAATATTAGACAAAGATGAACCCTTTTATACTTTAACAAGGTAAAATTGAGCTTCACTTAAGGAAATTGCGTTAATAGGAGCATTTTTATATGTTCGAATATTTTTATAGGGGCTGGATTGTGAAGACCGGTTTTTTTGTAGCGCCAAAATTAGCTTTTGAACGTCGCGGGACCTTCCAATAGCTGGACGCAATTATTTTGGCGTTTTAAAGGGGTCAGCCAGTTTGGCGAATTTGAGTGTGTTGTTTTTCTTTTTGTTAATTTTGTTGCGCGATTATGGAAAACAATTAGCATTTTCAGACTAAATTATTGATTGGTTTTCTTTAAAATGACTCTTCAGTGGACGGTTGTTGCCCTAATTTTGTATGTGGAGATTGGAGCGGTGTTGATCCTGCTCTTGCCTTGGATTAGGCCGACAATGTAAACACGTTTTTTATGGGTTTAGAGATTATTTTTTGAATTTAGTTGGAAAAAGTTGTTTAACAGTCGGATTGTGTGTTCATTCAAGAGATTTTCCACGGTTTATTCATATTCGGTGATCGTCGTTCTTCTCCTTTTGTTTTTTGGTAATTCATTTTTTTGTTATGATATAGGATGGGTGGATTGGACTTCACTTTAGTTTGCCCTTCTTTTCTTAAGGTTTTGTCGTTTTTTTGGCCAGGAAAACATGGGGGTCCTTTTGCATGGTTGGTATGGAATTATGATCTAGGAGAGTCAGAATTTTTGAAAAAAATCTATCTGGGGGCCGGATCAGTGAGCCCCGTAATAGCATAAAAGGTTTGCGCAAACGTTCTGTAGTGCATTATTTCCTTCTCTATTTCCAACGCAATAATTTGTCTTACGTAAAAGAAAAAAAACTGCACAAAAACAAGAGTAAATAAACCGTTACCTATAATTGATTTTATTTTTTCTATTTCTAATGCTGTGGCGATTGTAGGTTAGGGCCTCAGGTCGTCAGAAGAATTTATTTTCAAAATGTATTGGGGCAGGTTAATTTTGTGAGAGTTAGTGCTATTCGCTGAGCCTAAGACCATGCTTTTCTTTTCAGCACCCGAGAGTGGTCCGGCTTGACCAGAATTGTCGGGTATTGCAATACTCTAACTCCCCATTAATTGTTTGAGGCGTTTAGACGCTGCGCGTGAAGTCCGAAAATATGCAAACGCAAATGTGGCGGTGGACACTCGCCATTTGGCGGACGCCGACGCCATTGTCCACATGCGATTGTTCCGCGCCCAACGCAATCTCTATATTAGTGGGTTTGCGTTGCTTTTGTCTCTGGTGATCAATCGAATTGTGGGTCTGTTGTCGCGGAGCGCTCACCTGGAGGCAGCCGCCGAAGCAGCCTTGAAACAGGCGGAAAGCGCGACGAAGACGGCAAAGACTTTAATGGAGGCGGTTTGTTTTGACTTCTTTTTTTTGAGGTATTGGATTGATTAAAATGTAATTTTAGGACTGCCCTTCAAGTGAATTTGACAAGGAAAGGAAGGAATTGTTGAAGAAGTTGAAGACCGCCGAAACCGACCGAGACGCGATGAAGGAGCAGGCGAAGAGTTTGCAGGACGAGTACGACCGCGTCTGCGATCTCTTGAATAAATTGGAGGTTTGTTTAGAAGTTTTTTTTTACGAGCACAGCGGTACGAGCAAGTAAAATGGGGTAAATATAATAGGTGTGGAGGAGGGCACTAGAGTTTCTCGTTTTTTATTCAATTTAATCATATTAAAAGCAAGGGCGAAAATGGAGGACAGAATGAAGGTTGACAACACACTGAAAAAGTGAGAGGGCAATAAGAAAGGTCGCTTGCACACAGACCAATTAATGGAGGAGGAGATAAAAAAATAGGCGGGGTACACCTTGTGTATGTGTTGTGAAATCATTTTTCGGGTGGAAAAAATAATGCAATTTTTGGAAGTGTGTTATGCTTGGCACATTTTTCAATTCAAGTTATTTTAATGAAAAACTGGCCAGGCTCTATCTAAAGGAAAATATGAGCCTAAAATAAAGGGGATGGCCATTTTTATTTTGATTGTCTGATGTTTAATTTTAAAGCACTAACTTGGGCACTTATTTCTGGAAATAAATTAATAAAATGACTTTTTTGTGTTGGCAGATTGAGGGTCATAAAGACATACAGTGAATTTGAGACCTGCCTACGAACCCCCCTTTGGCGACATTGGTATTTTTTTAGGAACCATCAAAGAGTATCCTGAAATAAAGTTAAGTCAGTGTATAAAAACCACTTTTTTAGCAACTAAACCGAGGTTTTTATCATTTTAAAATCGAAATGATGTGATTTTTAGGGAAAAAGTACGAGTTTAATGAACGCCTTAAAAAATGGGACCAATTTGTATGTAAACTTTTTTTGTGTTGTAATGCTGTTAATTGAGTTTAAGAGATCCAAATATTTATTTTTTATTTAGGCAAAAGCCGGCAGCTGTGGCGACAAAAAGGACGATTAAAAGCAATTTTAGTGACTTTGAACAGGTTCTTTTTTCTGAGGCTTTGCTAAAATGTAGAACATAATATTGATGATGTGGGAAAATGTATTTATGGTATTTCTACGTTACAAATTAAAAGCGGTTCATTTTTTTATTATTGATTAAAAAATTAGTATTTTTGCGTTTGTAAAATAAAATGAAATATTTTTTAAAATTTTCTCTATCTATCTATGATAATTGCCTGAATGTCAACCTTTTTTATACCTTTCTCTCTTTTATTTTTTTGTTAATTTTTACGGTATCAAAAATGTTTTTTTTAATTAGTTTTTACAAAAAGTATCGCAATGCATTGGGGCTAAATGTTGTGTTGGGGAAGATCTTGTCTCGAGGCTTAATAATTGTAACAGTAATTACCCTTTTGGATGTCCTTCAGGATTATATTAGTATTTTACTTAGACTATGATCTTTGGTTTTTGTCTATTAAGGTAGTGGAGCCGCTATGGGGTATTGATCTATATGTTAAATTTATCGGACCGTTAAAACCGTCCATTATAATTTGGTTACACTTCAAAGAAACATCAAAACCGTGCGTTTATTCTTTTAAAAATATTATTGTAACATCTACCAAATTATTACATCTAAATTTAAACAACCAAAAATATTTATCGAGATCAAAGAATTTTTGAGTGATTTTGCAAAATGGAACAATTAAAAAATTATTAAAGTTCTATATTAATTTTGATGCAATCAGTCTGTAACCTCAATGAGGCTAAGACAAATGCCTGTAAGTGCTTTGACACATTATTTCTCATACCGTAAAATTTGAAATAGCAGAATATTATAAACTAATCAACGTAAAGGAAATTGGAACATGACTGGTTACAAGGACCAAAAGAAATTTGCTTTAAGAAGCGTGTCATCGCAACATCGTTGGACATGAGTAAAAATTTTGGGATTCGCTTTCTTATAAAACTACTTGATTTGCGCTACGATAAAGCAGTAAATCGGACATTCCGCTTTCACCACAACTGTTAAATGACTTCAATCGTACGCGCTTAATCTGTAATCATGTTTTGGGCCTCCATAAATCTATAAAAAGGACATTGCCTTTAGGCAGTGCCAAAAAACCATTTCACTAATATTTTGAAATTGACGTGCCAAATTGAATCTTTAAATCTACGAGGAATTTTAATAAATGTGGGAATAGATCTCATACATTACTCGTTTTTATTACTCGAATCCGTCAAAGTACTGTTCTTGCGGCGCTTTTCGATATCATAATTGGCAACAATTTTGCTGGCTTCAATCAGATGTACAACGCTTATGGCCGACTTCAGCAAGGCTACAGGAAGAAAAACGACGGTCAATATATGAATCAGTGTTATGCCAAAAATTAACGGTCCTGACCAGAACACATTGAAGTAGAGAAAGCCGAAGAACGCCTCATTTCCAAAACACATGAAGAAAAGGAACGGTCTAAATAAAATTTCTTTGAATTTGTCTAATAAAATTAAAATATTAAGATAGATATAAAATAACTCGAAGAGCTTCAACCAATTCAAAAGAGCCAACCATTGTGAAGTCAAACGAAATCATCATAGCAGAGATCTGTAAAATGGCTTGGAACACAAACATTTAAAACTATCTGAAAAAACTTAAACCCCTTGGTGTAACCCATGTTCAACACATTGTTTATTTTTAGATTAAAAAAATAAAATGGCTGTTATAAATGATAGGCTTGATCAGCCGTCAACCTGATCAACACCAGCAGGAAAAAAAAGGTAAATTCCAAACAAACTTTGAGGTATAATAAAAGTGGAGAATAGGATTGCTCGACGACTTGTGAGTGACGGCACGCGTCAAATCGGTAGCGTGAAGATGAAGCCAATGCGCCGCAATATCCACAACCCCGACCAATTGCAGGAGGAACGTCAGCTTGGGATAGAACCGACACAACGCCATAAGCAACGCCAGAAAAGCGCAGCGATCCGTTAGTTGGTCGAGCATCGCGCCGAAGCGAGTGCCTAAAATCGGAGTTTTAGAATCCGTGAGGGAAATAGTAAGCAGATCGTTACTTTGGTTTAAGGCCCTAGCCGCATACCCATCAAACGCGTCCAGGAATGCGCTCACAAAGTAGAGAATCGCTGCCGTCGTCGGCCACACCGCGATGACGGCAAAGGACGCCAGCGCTAGAATGATGCGCGCAAAGCCTATGAGGTTGGGATAAAATAGAAAAATGTTCTCCTCCGCCATTGACTCGGACTCTAATTAAAAAGCTTAAAGAAGGAATGACAGGAGGCTTGAATCGGTGGAGAGCAGGCTGAAGCCTAAAAATTTATAATCAAAAACGAATAAAACCAGGAGTCAACCACATTGGTCCATTAAGGACTCCAATGAAAGGGTTATGAGTGCGTACTTATAAAGAAACTTTTTGTGTCAAAAACTATTTGTTTGTTTTGACTGAAATTTTTATAGCAATATAAATGATAAAGCAAAATAAATGAAATTTGATAAAGTACGTAATAAAAAGTCCCATCCGCGACGAAACGTCTGAGTGAGGGATGTGCAAAAGTTTTTTTGTTTAAAATGAGAAAAAATGCAACTATTTGACGATTTGTGTTTTTTCGGCACAGCTTCTATCGCTAATAGCACGCAGCTCAAAACCAGTAAATTTTGAAGCCCAAAATTTTTATTGTGTATTTAGCCGATTACAAAGTGGATTTTTTTCCGTCATAGGTTATCATAGGCGCTGAATCTAAAAATATAAAAATTATTAAGCTCAGGGCCCGTTACCCCCCTGAGAGGACTAATATATTAGTCCTCCAAATTGATTCCACACACTCTCAACCCCCGCAACGCATAAGCCTTTTCACGGCACAAGAATGGATTACAATATCTATCCCTTTATCTTTGGAGAACGAAGCTTTAAAAGCAAATTCCTACATCCCAAATATCAATTGAAAACAGGAGCAAACAAAAAAATGAAAAGTTGATGACATCAAAGTTTGGCAAAACAAACAAACTTTCCTTATGAAAAGACCACTTCCATTTGCATTTTAACTTTTCATCGGCAAAAAAGACTATTAGTGACACCTAATTGGAGCAGAGAAAATTCAATAGAAATAGGAAACGCGTTCAGTCAAGTCCAAAATGAAAAGTGCACAGAAAAAATTGTATATTTTTTATGTTTTGTAAAAGACTGGGAAAGAGAGGAGAGAAATCAATTAATGTTTGGCAATAACAAAAACAGAGTCGGAGCAAATTCCTTATTAATTAACTCAAAATACAACCCGGGTTTAGAACGAAAAACCATCAAATCCCAGTTGGATTTAAATTAGTAGCAACAAAAAAAACTGCTCGCAAACTAGTCCCGCACATTTACTTCTTCTTAAGAGCAAAAATCCCACAACGAAATGTTTTCAGCGCATTAAAAAAAACCGACTAGCCGATAAAAAGTCATTAGCCAAAAAATTCGTGGTCCCGCAACGAAGTTATTAACTATTTTCAACTAATATTAGTTTTTATAATGCAGAAACAAAATCTGAATTTATAATGTAAAATTTGATTCAGCTATCGGCCATGTAAATTATTGATGTACATATTTACTATCTCTACGCCTTTACCCCGACTCGAGATCAAGATTAACCAATAAGAAAACACCAAAAATATTCACATGCACACACTTGTATAAAGCATTTCCAATGAAAATCTTTAGCGTTTATCAAATTCAGAACTCAACCGCGTTGTCAATTTGCAATCAAAAAAAGTTTTTATTCGTTTATTTAAAAATTTGTAAATTTTAATTAAATATATACAGTCAAATTTTAATAAAAAAGAAACTATCTAATAATTAATGCATAATATTCGAAAAGGAGGCTTTGAACAGACATAAACATTCTACGACCCCTTCTCACCATAAATTTATTTGAATGAGTTAAAAAACAATGAAATGACGGGAAAGCAAAGCGAGAACAGCGATTAGACATAGGTTAATGTAAACGAAGCAAAATGACATATTATTTCGATGGCTAAGATTTACCAGCATTCTTTCTACAGCAATAAAAATTGCAACCGTTTTAGAGCCAGAAATTATTTTTACGACTTTTATCCGTGACCCATGCAGCAACGTGCTAGAGCCTTATTCATCACGCTTGAAAAATTACATTCAAAGTGAGGAGGTCAATGCCCCATTGACCAGGACTGCTTTCCCCGTCTCCAAGCTCTTTTATTCTAGGTAAATTAACCAATTTTAAATTTTAATCAACGAAAATAAAGAAGAAGCGGAAGCTCTTTCTTCTTTGATTAAGTGTAACGCAGTATAAGCGCAGAGAGAGAGACGGAAAAAGAAAAAGACAGTAAAATTCTACTAATTTAAAATATGTTATGACTAAAAAATCCCACATATATCGAAAATTAAAGACCATTCAAGGTTGTGACTACTGCAACACAACTTGTGCAATATACGTTTAAGTTGATGCATAATTATTCGCCGAGTTTTTTTTTTAATGGAAAAAAAGCAAAATTAAACACAAAGCCAGACGACAACTTTTTACGTTCCAAAAAGATACTGTAATTATTAAGCGGTGCTGTTGGGGCTCCCATGTTAGACAGCAGGGTGGTGGTTTTAGGTAATTTCCATTTATTGTTTTGATTTGTATAACTTAAAGATAACTCGATTGGTTACATGTCCTTGAATTATTCCAAATGATTAGCCCAAAAGAGCCAGTCCAGGTCCAAACTTCATGACAATAAAACCTGAGCCAGCTAAAAAAAAGGCTACAATAAAAAAGAAACAAAGTTACTTAATTGCAATTTTATTGAAGGCCTCAAATCGCCAGTCAATAAACACTTAATTCTAAAAATACAAAATCCAAAAAATGTACAGTATGCCCAACCCCAAAGAAAATTACAGTAATCAGCGAGACGGTAACTCAAATTCTCCGGTATAATTATACATAAACCTAATCAAATAAAAATTAGGAAAGAGGCTTTGAGAAAGTGCCCAACCCATTTCTACCAAAAAAAGAGGAGCAAATTACAAAAGTATTAGAAAGATTACTGTACCTTTGTACTGTTTACATTAGGGAAAAAAATAAAGCGATAAAAACTTTAATATTTCTTTAAGCTAGGAAAGACTGAACATTAAAATCGAGGAGAAATACATAAATACAAAACACAAAATTGAAACACCGAGTATTTCTAAAAAAAACCAAAAAAAAAACTCGTGTTTGAGAGAGAAACTTTAAGAGATGTTAGAGAAAAGGTAGTAAGCCGACCGGAAAATGTTTCAAAAGTACTCCTTCCAAAAATTTAGCGTCCGGCAAAAGGAAGATATAAAGGCAAAGTCAAAAACCCATTTGTCCAATTAGCCAGTAGGTAAAAGCAAATTGAAGGTCTAAAGCTGAATGAGATTGGTCAAGAAAAGATGATAATGATAACAAAATTGGGAAGAATTAATCGAAGCAAGAAGAATCAGCAAGAAGGGGCAAGAAGAGCCGTGTCTTGGGACGCGCATTTATTTTATAAATTGCACTATTTCAATGCAAAAATAATTTCCAAAATTCCTCCAATAAAACAATCTTCAACTATCCTAGAAGTTATCCAATGAAAATGGATCATAATTGAGGTATCTCGGCTCTTACACCACTAGCAATGTGCATTTTAGCCGAGAAGAGCAAGAAAACAAACGCTTTACTAGTCAAATAGGGCTATAAATGACGGAGCAGGGATTGTTATTCAAATTTATGGAAGAGTTGCAAATCTTCGCTTTTAGGGATAATGTTAAAGCCCTCAGTCAAGAATTTTGCTAGTCCTTTAATGTTTTTAAAAGAGCGAGAAATAAGAATTATTTCTTAAGCTCTATGAGATTCATTTTCCCGTTCCCCACACTAAATAATGAAGGGCGTACTTGAAACTTCCTTTTAAATACACATTTGTATTGTCGAAAAATAAGTGACATAGCCAAAGTTAATAAATGGCTCCGAAACTCTCTCACATTTCAGCGCTATGTCCTCGCTGTATAAACAATAGACAAAGAAACATAGAGCTTCAAAATTTGAAAGATTAATTAGCCATTCAACAGCTGTAGACATAACTTTTCTGAGCGCAAAAACTCCAAAAAAAATTACGTTCAAAATAAAATGAACGAAAATTTCCCAGTAAATTAAATCTAAATTCCACTATTTTTAACTAATTTTATTTATTTTAAAAAAATCTCTTCGCAAAATTTAATAGATAGAAAAGAAAAACAATTATTAAAATTATAAAAAGGCAGCCCAACGGACAACGTTTAGAAGAAGAACAAAAAAATTATATATATATATGCCAAGAACAAAACCATTGTTAAGACGAAAAGGCAAACTTATGATTTTTGTTGTCGATGACGCGAAGAACAGTTCCATTTCCACACGCACATTGATATTTACAAAAAAAAACGAAAAACATTCGATTTGGGCGATAACCCACTCGCAATTAATATTCAAACCTAATTTTAAGCCTTGCAAAACAGCAATTACTACAGCTCCATTCCAAGCGTTTCATCTAAATTTGCAATCAATTAGCCGGATTTAAGCAAAAAAATGGTGTACTGTACCCTCATAAAAATCTGAGATGGTCGAGTCACTGTCATTGTTGTCGTCATTTGTGAAACTGTCCTGCAACTTCATGGGACGGCCAATCGTGGCTAACGCGTCCTCGTTGGCGTACTTGCGCACATAGTCTAAACAAAAAAATTGTCGTAAATCTAGTAAATGAAATCTTAGCAATAAAGGTATATTAGGGTCTTCAAATGGATCGAATGGCTTAATAAATTAACCATCCTACATGAAGAGGTTAAATTAAAAGAGGGCCTCCGATAGAAAGAGGCGTTTAATTAGAAAGTATATGTTAACTTTGTTTCTAACTAAATGTTTAAAAAAACGACGGGGATTCATACCATTGCATTTTTGCCTAAACTCCTCGGGCTTGTGGAGATATAAAGAGGCAGCTTCGCCGTTCAACGGATCCGTGGGATTTGGATAAGCAAGCAGTTGAGGCAAAAACGATTCGAATATATTGGCAAGATCTATAATTTTATATGTTTAAAGTCATTTAAATTATTTTTTGAGTGAACCATAGAGCGCAGTCCACGCCTGATTGATAACATCCAAGCAGACAGTTCCAGACGCCTCATCAATATTCGGGTGAAAAATGCGGTTCATAAAGCCAATGGAAGGCGACTTAAACGGATATTTTTCAGGCAAATCCACACGCACCTTCCACACACCGCCTTCATAGGCAGCTGAAACGAGAGATTTTAAAGAAAATTTATAAAAAAAATAACAAAAAATAAAATTCGACTTCCTTTGGGACCGTAAAACTTAACGGCAAATTCGTTGAGTCCACCCGTAATTATCACTTCGTGTTTGCTTTCAATCCTAAAAAATTGTTCCATTTGATTAATTAGCTGATAAATACGTTAAAAAAAAGCAATTACAGCTTGATCACATCCGTATCCATTCGTCGTTTTCCAGCACTCGGAGAAGACATTACGGCACTTGTTGTTTAATTAGCGAATCACAATTTCCGTCTGATGGAACTTTTATTATTATTATTGATTGATTTCTTGCTAAATTGATTTAAAATTAGGGTTTGAGGAAAATGATCATTATTTATATTCATGAGGTTCATTAGCCCTCTCATTTTAAAACACTATTTCTGTTTCTCTGACGTGAAACAACATAAAAAAATTAGGAGGGGAAGGGGGGTTATGCATAATTGATATTTTGCAATAAAAGTAACATTGGATTAGTTTTGAGTAACGAAGGGTTCAAAACCGCTCTAACCTTAATTTAATTTTTTTTTTGACGTCATAATTTTTAGACCTTTTCTTCGGTGTGTAATCTACATCTTTAAACACAAGTTAATGCCGGACATCATATTGCAATTGTAAGTCAAAATAGTAAATCAGTTACAGTAATGATACTTGCGTATTAACTGTATGCGGCTTAATGGCTAGTATTATATTTTATATTTCCAAAGATAACTAAAAAATTAATAGCTTAAAGTTTGAGTTTGGTGCAGGATGTATATTTGTTAATCTCGACACATTGATGCCTCATCTGTTAATATAGAAACAGTTATATAGAAAAAAAAAGAAATAATCCAATAATACAAGAAAAAAATTTTCTTACAAATGATTTGAGACAAATAAGCCCATAAACATTTTTGATGTGTTAAACAATAATGACCTATGTGTCACGTACATGTTTGTCCGTAAACATAGGAAATTTCTGCAGACGGTACGCACTTCAGGATTAAGGGAGTACTCCAAGGGATTTAATCTCCAGCCAAATCTACAAGGACCAGTACACTACACAAGTCCACGGGGGAAAAATTGTTTGAAAGGAAATTTTTCCTACAACGTGCGTAAAAATTTCATTTTTTTCGCTCAAATAAAACATGTAAAAAACTATGCACACACATACATACACACATATAAAAATCATGCACACAACACACATACACACAAAAAAACATTCCACATGTGACTGACGTCGAGTCAAACCACAAGGAGCAAAAAAAGATCACTGCACAAACGCTTGAAGCGTGCAGACAAGCACAACGCGTTGTGCAATTTTCCGTTTTTGTGCACAACGAAAAGAAAAAAAAGGAAGTGAGGGCGCAGTTTTGGGGCGGGCCGACGGCTAGCCGAAAAACATTTTTTGCTATTTTGAAAAAATTAAAAATTTATTTTTTTTGGCGAATTTAGCGTTTTGTCCACCGCCGACTGTAAGCGCCATGACGTTGATGTCTGTTATTAGTTGGCGAAGGACTTTGTCTGCCAGTTAGAAGTTTTAGAGGTTAGAAAGGGCTTGCTTCGCAGTCGGACTTTTGGTCGAACGACATTTTGCCGGAGACTTTTCGTTTTTGTTTGAAGTTGAAAAATTGTTGAATTATTTTTTGCCTTTTTTTCTTATTTTCTACTCTTTGATGCTGTGCTTTAGCATATTTTTACAAGATGAAGGATTGGTGTAGTTTCGGTAACTTTTAATCTGTTTTATGGTTATTTTTTGTATCATATTTTCAGTGTATTCTTGACAAATAATAAAAAAGGAAAAAAAACTTAATTTAAAGAATACTGAAGCTTATGTGTAGAAATTTCACGAGTTGTTCCAAGTGAGCTTGACTTTGCTAAAATGCAGAAGATGATTGGTTTTCTAATTTCTGCATAATGTATTTTATTTGCGCTTCAAGATGACTGTTTTTGAGTTTTTAACATTTAAGATTTGTAATTTTTAGTTGGGCAAATTTTCGATACTCCTTCTGATGAAGAGCTTTGACCCAAGGCTTGTCCTCTTCATTGCGTCGTTATTTACCGGCCATTTTTTCATCAAGTATATCGGCTTGATTTACGTAAGCTTTTTTTATTTGTTTGTTTATCTGTAAGTGACTTTATAGTCGAATGAAGCAAGCGGCTACCGGCAAGGTAACCGAAGACGCTTTATTGCAATTTTACAACTCAATTGGATTATGCTCAACTTGGACCTAATCATCTACAAACACCTTTTTTCCTTCTTCAACACACCCACCACCGGCTTTTTCGAGTTGAACAATAACAAAAAATATGTAAAGGTAACGCTTTTCGGAACGAACCTAGCTAAAGCGAAATTCTCAAATCGCAATTTTTTTGTTGTTTTTATTTGCTTTATTAAGTGCTAAAACTGATTAAGCATGCAAAACAACGACGGTTTAAAGTTAATATAGTAGTTATTAAGTCACCGGCACTCGAGCACTCTATTACGTTGCAGTCCTCAATCTCCCGGTCTCCTTCTCTCAAAATTTATGGTCTGGGAAATGGGTTACAATAAGACCAATGATACACTTTTTTTTTAAAATGGTCGAGGAAGGGGGTCGCTGGTTTGACTCATATGGCTTTTCCACGACTTTTTTTCCGAATTTTGTCTTTAAATCATCGTTAGATCGGTGTTTTGGCATTTAGCAAAGCTCTAAAACTACAAAAAAATTGCGATTGGGGAAACTTGGCCTGAACTTTGTAGTCACTTAACCGTTCGAGTATTGTAATTTTTAAAGGATCTTCGGTTACGTTGGTTCTGCGTTTACCTTGGATTTTTGTTCTTTGCGCATTTGGCCTATTTCCTGTACGTCATTGAAGCGTTCACGGTGTTTTGGCCCATTTATTACTTCAGCGAAGTGTGCGGCGGTGTGTGGCTGCACCTTTTTGCGTTTTCCACTTTCTTCGTCGCATTAAATTTTTTGTTGGGTTTGAAGTTTTTGGTGGGTTTTTTTCTAATTGGTTTTGGGGTTTTTATCTGTAATTAGTAAAGGGTTCATTGACGTTCTCATTTGTCATCGTTGTTTTTGCTCGGTTTAAGGTTGAGAAAATAATATGGTAAAATGAGAGAGCTAATGAATGAAAGCTATTTACTGGTTTGACGCGCGGACCTTAGGACTTTTTTTTTCCTTAAAACTTAGGACGCAGACAAAAAGACACAAAATTATGCATAGATTTTATTTTTAATTTTTTTTTATAAACTGGTATTTCGGCTTTATTTTTGGCCGTTGATTTGTTCGTTGTTTTGCTATCTTTTTGTCCAATTTTTTATCGACACACCCAAAGTAATAGTAATGATTAAAACGTTTTTAGTTTTTCGAAAAGGCGAGACGTTGGCTAGGCGCCAAAGTCTACGACCGGCTAGCTGAAATTATTGGCTTTTTCCGCAACGCCCAAATCCAGGTCCTATTAACCCTGGGTGTAACATCTCTTCTGTGCCTGATTCATTGGTACTTCAGCGACAAAGTTTTTGTGAAAGAGTTAAAGATTCAGCTGCGGAAAAACGCGTCGGTTAGCCCAACCCAAGTGTTTTTGAACCAGGAGCTGAGGGCGGTTGTGTTAACCGACTTGCATATTGGCGCGTGTGTCTATGAAAAACAAGTGGAAGAGATTGTGGAGAAGGTCAACGAGCTGGACGCCGATGTCGTCTTTATAATGGGTTGGTTTTTGTCGTTGTTGTTGTTATTAGGGGCTAAGGCCTTGGTCTGTAAGTTGAACCCCCGTTGGATTTCCGTCTTTTCCAACTGAATTTGGTTGACCAGCCAGGTTTCTGGGCTCAATGATGGTTAGATTTATAGTGCCTATTACAAAGCAGTTAAATGCCTCCGTCGTAAGCCTTTTATTTTTAAGATGATTTACTCGTCGTTTGACCAAAAGACACGCTGACATGCTGGATTTGTAGTGCTTTACGATAATGAGAATGAGAATCGCCATGGTCGAAAAGGAGGTTGGCTTAGACTATTTCGGTTTCCTTACAGAGTTAGGGTGAATTTTGGAGATTTTCTTGACATGATCATTTTGGTCTAGCTGGTAATAAGCGCTAGGCTATAGGATATCTAATCTGAACTGAATTGATTTGACTTTGGCTTATAATAGGGGACGCTATTGACGCACCAAAATTTTTAATCGAAGAGCGGGTTCGCGCGCTGCGGTACCTCCATTCCAAGTATGGCACGTATTTTGTGACAGGCAACCACGAGTATTATTACGGGGACGCGGAGGAGTGGATTCGACTGTTTAAAACGTACGGAATCCAGACGTTGCGCAACCAGTAAATTTTCAGTTGTGTTTTTTGAGTAGGTTGTAGATAATTTAAGACATTTTAGGCATGTGCAGTTGAAGGGAGTGTGCGTTGTGGGGTTAGACGACGTCTCCAGTGTTTATAGCGGGTTGGTTTGTTTATGAGTAAGTGATGTCAGTTCTGAGGCTTTTTTAGGATTGACGGGCACGCAATGAATGTGGCTGCGATTGGAGAATGCGAGGAAGGCGCGCCGACTGTCGTGCTGGAGCACAATCCGGCGGGGACACCGGAAATCTTGGACTTTGCCAAGACTTCTAGTCATACGGTAGACTTGATTTTGTCGGGTAGTTTTTTACTTTGGGGCTTTTTTTGACTGTCCTTGGAATTTTTAGGGCATACACATGCGGGTCAATACTATATTATGGTGCCATACGTGATGTTGTTTCTGCCCTACTTTTATGGAGAGTACAAGATTGAAGAGACGCGTGCGTCGGATTTAGCCGAAACGAAATTGTTTGTGTCAGCGGGAACGCTTTATCAGGGCGCGCCCATGAAAATGCCATTCATGTCTGAGATTTGGCTTCTTACGTTGACTTTTTGAAGTTTTTTTGCATTTTCAGATTGTTAGATGCCCAAATATAGTTTGGAATAATGAGTAATTTATTGGAATTGAATGTTTGTGTAGTCGTAGTTTTTTCAAAAATTAGTATAACGGAATAATTTTTCTGACGGGAATGCAGTAAACAACAAAATTTACCGTATTATGTTTAAAAATTACAAAAAAAAATTTATTTCCTAACATTAATTTTTTGCTATTCCGGCGTCTTTGTCTGTGCACATTTTTGTTCTGCGCTTTTTTGGTCCGCCGCACATCGTTGTTTTTGTCACGTGGGCTTAAACTGAAGAAATTGCCTGAATTTATTTAGGACTCAATTAAAAAATTAAAAGGTCTGGTTGATTATGTGAACGCAATAGATTATTCGTAATTCTTAGATTAATAGGAATTTTTTGGGTTGTGCTTGTAAGGCCAGATTTTTTTTGGTTCGTTTCATTTGAACAGCACGACAATCTATTTCATTAAAATTTTGCATTACTTTCATTTTGATTTTTGTGTCAGCTTTATCTGTATTTGTAAATTAGGATTCTCAGTTTATTGTATGACCAATTATTAACTTGGCCGTTTATTGGACATGCTTCATCATTTTTGGTCAGTGTATGTGAATGTAGAAGATTTTATTTACTTACCGACTAATGATTTTTTAAATCACTAATAAAGAACGTGAATGGCTAAGGACTGGTTTTTATGGGGGTAATAATTAGGAATTGGTATGGTAGTAATGGGGAAGCATTAATATTTATGGTAGTACTGACCATGAATTAGTTTTTTTTTCTAGACAAAGCATTGTTGTATTGACAAAGAGTTGATTTTTATTGATTATAACCAGGATCTGTTCCTTTTATAATATTGACCAAGGGTTAAAGCGGTCGTTTCAAATAATATAAGTAATATATTAATAGACTAATTAATAATAAATGTTCTCAAATTAATTTTTGATTGTTGGAATTTTTTTTGATTACCTAACTCGAGGGTTTTGTTGTTTGTTACATGTTTTGTGTTATTTTCTTATAGTCATTTCTCAAATCTTTCAAAGTTTTTTCAAGTTCTGCAATTTTTTAAATAAATTTCATTTTTTTTTATGTTAAAAATTAAAAATTTCAATTTTATAATTTGCGGCTATTGATTTATATTTGTAAATTGTATAAAAATTATTTACTGTTTGCTTATATTAATGCAAAGCAATTTAATAATCCTTGTAACTTTTAATCAGAATGCCCGCCTCGATATTGGCAGAGCCGCGGCGCCGAAAACAGCGGTTGAGTATCGACCCTCAGAACGTACACTGGCGCCACACCACCAATGACAACTTCGGCAAAAAGATGCTGGAACAAATGGGCTGGCAGGACGGCAAGGGCATCGGCAAGTATAAACAAGGATCGGCGGAAAATATTCGCTTGAAACCGAATCACGTGGGCAAAGGTTTGGCTTGCATTGCCTTTTTTGTAATTGAGGCTGAAATTTTAGGTTTGGGAGAGAACGAGGACGGCGAACCGGAGCCATGGATCGCCCACAACGACGATTTTGCTTCCATTTTAGCGTCGCTGAATAAACGAAAGCAGTCGAAAACGGAAAAGCCAGTTGAAGAGGAGGAAACGCCGTCTGTGGCGGATAATGACGGAATGCTAGTAGTTCCGGAAGAAGCGCCGAGAAAGACCAAGTAAACTACTTAATGAGAATACAATTTAATGAAAGCTGCCCATCACGGCATTGGCTGTTACAATAAATTAAAAAAAAAATATTACCATAAATTAACTTTTTTACCCAGTAACCAAGCATCGGTTACATAATTTTGTAAGGTAGCCTTTCTCTTTCTCTCTCCAAAACAGTTACATTGCACATTGTATTCCAATAATTTTTAGGCGGGTTAAACGCAACGTCAGCGTTAAGCATTTGTCGCAATGTAGTGAACAAGAAAAGGCAGGCATTTTTGGTCGATCAACAAAGAAGGCGAAGAAAGAAGAGACGGCCATTTGTCTGGAAAGAAGTGAGGACGAGGCCCAAGACCAGGGTTTGGGAGACAAGCAGAAAAAGAAGGACGCTTACGCCATGGTTAAAGAAGAGGGAAGCGATGAAGACAAGAAAACAGTCGTGTCCAAGATATCGATGAGCGACTATTTCGCCGCCAAAATGCAACAGAAATTAGGCAAGAGTTTAGGCGCATCGCATATGGGGGATAAGTTGCCGGAAAAGAAAGACAAGAAAAAGTTGAAGATGGCCGCGAAAAGAGCGGAAGAGGAGAAAAAGAAGGTAAGGGCGGATGATTCGGAATAGAGCAAAACATGGAGCAGAGGGCGGTTAAAACAGCTTGCTCTCACCGACCCTCTCATATTTTAACAGTATTTCCGCTCAGTCTTCCAAATAATTTGAGAATTAATAAAGCCATTTAAGCTCGAAAGCCAAGGCCACTGGAACCTTTCATTTGTTTTTTTTTTGTTGTTATTGTTACATTATTGGTTAAAAAATAAACTTTTTCCAAACTTAAAAATTGATACATTTTGGAGGGGACAGCGAACTTAAAGCAGAAGAAGTCGGTTCTCCGGCCAAAAAAAAGATAGGCTAGGCCGGACTGTCCAACAAAAGTCCCGGTGCCACATTGAAGAGGACCCGTTTTTCGTTGTCTCGCAAAATGCGAAGGATGTGCTCGGCGGTGCGTACCGCCGTCGCTTGGGTGACGAGCGGGCTAAACGTGCAGTACAACTCGAAGCTGTTGGTCGCCTGCAAACAAAAAAATTAGAAATATAGCAAGTAAGCCAACACCTGCATCAAGCGTATCAAACCAAACCCATGCAAACAGCGAGAAGTTCTCGTGCGTAATAAAGAACACTTTGATTTCGTTTTTGGCGCGTCGAAACATGTTGGTGAGTTTGAAGTAGCCGCGGTGATACAACGACAACAGCTCCTCATAGGAGATGTACGGCTTTTGCGGCGACGAACAACACACCTGGGAAGTGAGCACGTTTTTGTACATGAAATGCCAGAGTTCAATGCAGGAAATCTGGAAAAATCAATAATTGGATGAGCCTTGAGAGTGGCATTAAAAGGTTGGGCAATGAGAACAGTTAATGGCTCGTGGGAAGTGTTCCCAAATCGTACCCAATGACTACTAGTGCTCAGGAAAAGCATATTTAAAAGATGTGACTAATACGAATCAAATTTTCAATAAAGAGAAAAATAGCCAATTAAAAACAGCTATAATTGAATATGTAGCCGTACACAATATTGAAAATTTATAATGCAATTCCGAACAAGATGCAAGAAATTTAAGTTGCGTTTTAAATAAAGAGGCTTGTACTTGCAATAGTGCTGAAACAAAAATGTCATTGTGAAGACGGCACGATAATTGAAGATATAATTCAATATCACTTATTACTGATGAAAATAGGACGTCACCTTATTGCACCTACATCTGATTCAATTCAAGTAGCACATGATAAAGTTATTACAGATTTGGAACTAAGAATTGAAGACTCTAAAGCCTTAGTTCGAGTCAACGCATCCAAATTTTACGTCAAGCAAATCTCCTTAAACGCATGCTATGTATGTGAAAAGGGCGCTCAGTTTAAACTTTAACGTCATAGCACGCACACCGATATTATTTCACAAATCAGGTGCAACAATCAACGATTTGCATTACAATTCACAAAAGATAAAAACATTACAACAGAAACAACACTCAGATTCAAAGCGCCCGACATAAATGAAGAATAAGAAGTCGGATGTCCCAGCAGTAAAACAGCAATTCTCATTACCAGATCTTTAGTTTATACCAATTTATTTTTGTACGAAAAAATATTGAGTTCTTTATGCATAAATTCTCAAGAGTATTAAGTAGAAATACTGTCTGTTTTTAGTTTTTACTACTTCAAAAAACATTCGTATATATTTGTGGCAATTCTTGGGGGTATATTGACATTTTTAATTCGGAGGCAGTGTCGGTTTCACTGAAAACTTTTTGAACTGATTTTATCTTTTATATTTTTTCATTCTCAAAATGCATCAAAAGAGTTGTAAATTTTTAGCTATTTAAGTCTTATTTGTAAATTTGGGAGTAATCCCACTGAGATTACTCATGTTTTTCGCTGTTTATATTTAAAGATCTTATTTATAATACATTATCATTATTCCCATTTTTTGTTTTACTTTGTAAGCTTTATGCTTTTATTTGAATCATATGTATATTGCCAATTTTATATTTTTTTCTTTTGCTTAAAATGCTTTTCACTAAATAAAGGTTTAATTACCCAAGTTTGAGGTGTAAACACAAATCAATGAACAACGTAAATTCAAAGAACAGACAAAACAAAATAGCCCATTTTCTGGCGGGTATCGTCTTGTCCGCACACCAAATTCGAACATTGCCAAATAAAAGACTCAAGACAAACCTGCTGTAAAGAAAATGCATCGGGATGCGACAACGCCTCCTTGAGCCGAGTGTAGCGCTTGTAGGACACCATACTTTTTTCGATCTTCAGACGGACTTTGGCCAAGTCAAAGAACGCGTCTTTCGAAATACTAAGGAGGATGAGGCACGGACCCTTGCCCTCCCACAAATAAGAAATGTGGGCGTGCAGAAATGAGCTAGACACACAAAGGCGCAATTAGCTTTTTGTCAAAAAATTAAAAAAAAAACTTTTGTTCGAATTGAGGCAGACAAATGGGCACCCAAGTCTCGCCGTCTCGCAAAGAGTCATGGCACTCAATTATATTTACAATCATGTTGAAGTCGGAGGCGCTCATATTGAGTTTCTTCATTCGAACCAGGGCGACCAGCTGGCGGTGGACAACGAGGACGGCGAACACCACGTTCTGAAAAATTGGGTTAATTGAAAAACACCGAGTGTAGTTTTAGTTTGAAAACTGTATGCAGGAGTGTTGATTGGTCTCAGGGACGATTGACCCAAAGAGGAGTTGCATTGTAGTGGTAATCAGGTAATCAGAATTATAGTTCTTAAGTGATTGGGGTATGTGACGTAATAAGCGGGGTTTACCAGTCTTACACAGACCTGATGTAACGAGTCCAATTACATAATAAAAACTTAAAATCGCTTACGTTTGGACTATGAAGGTTTATCGAATTCGCCATTGTCTGCACAATAAACTCGCGATCCGATGAATCCAGAGGTAGAATTCTAAACCCGGAGAGAAAAACCACAGGGTCTTCGTTAAAACCTTTTACACAAGAGTTGATTCGCTTGTCAATCCCATTCAAATAACGCCGTAGGTCAAAATTATCGCCCATCTTACCATAGATGCTGCGCAGCATCGACTTTGACAAAATCGAAATCACCTGATTATAAACAATATCTAATTGTACATTTAAATTGTAGGGGTGCCGTGAAATAATACATAATATTAGTGGGCTTCGATACGAAAATTGAATATACAAGTTGGGCATTTGAATACTGTGCAGTGAATCCTTCCAGGTCTCATATCTTTTGACAAAAATTTGTATTAAAGCAAACGTTGAGCACAGCTGGTTTTCACGACCACAGCTAAAATATATGCATAATTCTTATTGTAGAATTGAAAAGATAACTTAAAAAAAAACAAAAATCCCTCATAAACCGTCCATAGAAAGGTTACCTTGAAAAGATGGGCTTTCCAAACTCAGACAATATCCAAATCTGATGACTGCGCGCATTTTCAGAGATTGAATTGGACTCTTGTAAGAAAGTATTTTCTTCCGACATCAAAACATTGATGAAAGAAGGTCGAAGCAAAAAACGGGCCAACCACAGATTATTGAAAAAATAATAAAAATTAAAAAAAAATTAAATTGGCGAAACGTTTTGCTAAAATTAAATTTTATTTAAAAAGTTTCCAATGTTGGCGCTCCATCACAGGGAAACGCAATATCAATCTTTTGCTAGTAAAACTATAATTTGTAGTAGTAGCGGACTATTAGCATAGGAGTAGCAGATTACTGGCGATTCTTTTGCCTATTACTGACGATTTAAACAAACGGCGAATTTAAATTAAAAATTTGTATATTTTAAATTTTTAACAAATTTTAATTTTTAGCTAAATTGTTGGAAGTTCGGCTATTAGTTTTGCGTTGTCTTCAAACCAAACAGAATACTTTGAGTAATTTCGTTTAATTTCGTTTAATTTTTTTTATTTTTATAGCTTTCCCTGTTAACATGTTGGAAGTTGGGGAACAAGTTTTGTAAGCAAAAGTGGCGCTTCCTGAACACGATAAGACAGACGACAATCGTCTTTCTGACGCGGTGATGGAACGCCATTCATCGCAGTTCATCTATTTATCGCAAAAGATTTGAAATTCCTTTTCATCGTTGCCCTCGACGACGCATTCCTCGTTATTGTTGTGCTTCGTTATAGATTTTTGGCGCCTTCGAGCATTGTAACCATAAACATTCGCTTGCAAAATTAAATTTGCAATAATCGTAGACAAAGTACTTACAAAAAAATAGTGATTCGTTTTTAATTAGTGAACGGATTTCGCCGTACAATATGTTTGAATCAATTTCAAGCTTGAAACAGGAGTTTTTGAATAAAAGTTATGTCAAAAAATACAATAAATAGTCTAATAAACTATCAGGAGCGATTCGTTCAATTCTTCTTTTTATTCTAATATGATTCCATACGCCAATCGCGTATACCATAAAAACAAGACCTACAAATCGAAATGAAAAATCAAGTTAACTGATATTGATGACTGATCCATATTCATGCTATTTTGAATTAAAGTATGTGCTTTGCCGCATGTTAACGCTTTTTTATGAAAGCTGGCGCTTACTATGAATAAACTGAAGTTTTTGCAGATTAGGCGTCGAGATGATACTTGGATTAATGCAACGGTTCCACTAATCAAACGTAATGTTCAAGTTCTGAAGTGCAAAACATGCTCTTAATCATTAAATCTCATTCAAAATGCGTCGAGTACAGGTCAAAAAAATCATGCCTGCAAAGGAAATTACTAAAAAACAATATGGAAAAAATTTTGGTTACAAAAAATTGGTCTTTAAACCAGCATTCGTTTCTTAAAATTTTTGGAATTTTACCGTTTTGTATTTATAAAAAAAAATTATTTTGTTTCGCACGAAATAAATTGGAAGACGTGTTTTGTTTTGTATTTTATTTTTGCCACGAAACATATCCCAGGTATGTACGCATGTAAAGACAACTGTTTACTGTTTTTTGTGGTTTTATAGCAAAACTTCACAAGAAAAAAGCAGGGGGCTTTTATCTAAAAAAGGAAAAAAAATTTTGCCAACACAAATTTGAATCGTTTGAAAAATTTTAACTTTGTCAAAGCATTAAGATAACTAAACTAAAACAAACTGATTTTATGCCTGATAATCACTAGTTACATTTTTTTAATATCAAAATAACTTGGTTTGCAGATAAGATTTTAGGCTACTGAGTCTATATTGCATGGAAATATCGTAGATGAAACTTAATTATTGCGGCAATAAATAATTTTTTTACTTTTTTCTTAGGGACTTTTGTCCTGACATCGTATTTTTTTGATTCAACAACGTCTCCGACCGCATTCCATTTCACTTCATATTGACACTGAAAAATTTGTGGAAAATTAAGTTTACTCTTTGTAATGTTTGAGCTAATGTCCAAGTGGTAATACATAATCGCGAATTTTGAGTTGCTTTAACAAAACTTTTAATTACAAGAATTTTTTATCTTTTTTTTAAGACCTCTAATTTCTCTCATGTTCATTTTTTTGGAAAACAATCCACAACAAATTTTTTTGATTGTAATTGTTTACGTCTTTTTTTCACTGCGCAACACACGTAAATATGGCTTTTTAAATGATTGTTGTATTGCGGTGATTGTTTGTTTTCTAGTCAAAATTGCATTTATAAGATAATTGCGGACAAATGACAATTCGCTTAGGCCGTTTTGCAACACTTTGAAGTGATGGCAATAAAGCTGACTTGTTGACTGTCACTAGTTGACATTAGCTTCCAGTTGACTGCTGTGACTTTAAAATGTACCGCAGATCGATGTGCGCGAGTTGACAATACCACCAATTGGTTATTTGCCAATAATTGCAATGCATCTCATCAAATGTTGGAGCGCTCTTTTTTAGTCATAGCTTTTGTTGAACATTTTATATTTATCTAATTGGCCGCTTGACGATATTTTAAAATCGGCTATTAAGATTCGATCTTTAAAACCATTGTATATACATCACGCACTGGAGCAACAAAAATTATTTGTTGTAAGGCCACAACGTGTGAGACCACAAAGTCCTTGCCAAATCACATATCAGCCAGTTTTTCTCTTCAATAAAAATGGTGTAGAATTTTTTTAATTTATGTTTAAATTTTTGTGGTATCTAAATCTGATAATAAATTATTGCTATCTGTGGTGTCGGCGCTGGCTTCGTTGTTCTCATCGACTGTTTGCAGGCTTTCAACAGCCATGCTAAGATTTTTGTGGAAGTTGTGCATCGACTCTTGAAAACTTCTAAAATCAAAATTGGATAGATTCACAACACACTCAATCAGGATGTTAAGTATAGCGACTTACTCTTTGTTCATTTTGTCCATAAGCCGAGAGCGGACCGCGTTCAGTGTCGATCTAAACACAAGGCGATCAAACAACTTTCAGTCTTAGTTTAGTCTAAAAAATCAATTCTTAAAGCCGGGCTTACTGTTTTGATGACGCCAAATAACGTTGGAACGACTTCTCCAAGGCGGTTAGGTCGATGACAACCTGTGTGGCGCAGTCCGGCTCGCACAAATTCACTCTGGCAATTAGTTTATTTACACAATCTAAGATGTTGTCTACAACATCCGAAAGCACCTGAACGCAAGCAATTATTTAAAAAACAACAACAATTGACCAAAGTTTTCAATCGCATTTACCTTTTGGGTGAGTTGCGGAAAGATTAGGTAAAGCTCCGCCTGCACAAACACAACGAACATGATCAGCTCCTTGATAAAGTCTGACACGTCTAAAAAAACAACAAGAATCCATTAAGCATAAAAACGAGCCGCAAAATCTCCGCCACATTGCTTACTATTCGTCAACAATTAGTGACGGCGCAACTTGCTTAAGTTAAAATGTAATTGATGGGGTATTTTTATGAGGGTATTTCTAAAGCGATTCAAACACACAGAAAATGTGAAAGCCCTTCTGTAAAATCTGACAACCCTCTGAGTGGTAATTAAAAGTACTCCATATCTGGTTAATTGTTTCTTTTTGTTACCAAAGTTTTATAGTCAAACCTTCTTCGTCTGGCAACTGATTATAATCGGCAGTTTCGATCAGCGAATTGACAATTGCAATCTTCGTCGAAATATAGTGCTTCAACAATGAATTCCTGTACTGAAGAAATTTTTGCGTCGACTTCTTTAGCAGGTAATCGCAAAATTTGGTGCCGTTCTCCGCCAGTCGCTGGGCAATGATTGGCAGGCACTTGTTAATCACATACTCCACGTTGCACAACGTGATCAGCAATTTGCGGCCGGTAACGCCCTGTTTACCCTTGCTGTCTGAACCCCAAATTGTAAAAGGAAGTCAATGGGTAATGGAGGGCAAAAGTAAAGGACCTACCGTGCTCTTGAAAATGGGTGACCTGGTCGGCAATCTCGGCCTGGTTGCCCCGCTTGTTATCCAAATTTTTGATTTGAATCAACTGGTCGGTGCAGTCCTTGTAGTGCAGTAGGAGCATCAAGAACAGGTCGATTATCATTTGGCGGATGCGCTCGCGTGAAAATAAGTCGACTTCGCCGTTAAAGCTGTTAGTCGATAAGATTTCTTTAATGCTTGGCAGAATTTCATTGATCTAACAGATGATGTCAGTAAATAAATTGAGATAAAGTTTATAATGTTAAAGTGGTCCTGCAAGGAATTTTCCCCATTTTTTCGAATTATTGACAAAAACATAAAAATATAGTCAAATTTTTTCCAAAAAAATGAATACCTTGGCAGTCTTTTCCCTGCATTTAAATCAAACAAATTTTAAACGTTATAAAAACAGGCGTTTGGTCAATTATAAATTAACCCTAAAATAGAAAGTCTGTTCACAAAAAACACATTTCACGTCAACTAAATTCTAAATAGCGTGGAGCTGCTTCTTTCCACATAGTCCCGCCCATAGACGTATAGTCTTTTGTGTTCGACTGCTCAAGTAGACAACAAAGAAAGAGCTACCACACATATAGGGAACTGTACAGGAACCTCTCAACTCGTTCATTTTATTACCAACAACACTTTGAAAAAAATATAAAGGTCAAAGTTATAAACCGAAAAAAATCAGCAGGATGGCGCAAAGATTAATATATTCTCAGAAAATTTTCATATTATAGAAAAGATATATTAAAAAGTTAGTTCCAGCCTCCTTTAAAACAAAAATCAAACCTCCGTGACATAAAGGTCGGGCAATGACGTTTTGGGAGTATTGCCCACAATATCCATTATCCAGTTCTCGCGACCTTTCAAGTTTGATACGGCTAAAATAACATCCATGTACAGCGCGGTGTAATGTAAATTAAAATGTATTCCTTTGATCAAAACATTTTTAACAAAAATATTGCATTCTTTTTTTATGTGTATAAAAAGTCAAAATCATACAGTGGCAATAAGTATCAGCTCACGAATTATGCGTTTTTTTGTATTAGAGCCATACAACTTGAACAATAGAAAACAAGAAAAAAGCAAACTAACTATCGCTGGTCTTCTCAATCAACAATCCCAAGCATTTTAAGCGAATCGTCATGCACAACTCAACCAGCGGTTGGACGTGCGTCAAAGTGAACTGCGTGTTTAACAGACGCTTGATTGTTGTTCTATTTAAAAAATTGAATTGAAAAAATTGAAAATTTTTTGAAAATTGAATTGAATATACAAAATTTAAGCTATGAGGATCTCACCTTAACAAGCGTAGAGAAAAAAACAAATAATCCAATCGGACGTCAAACAATGAAATCTTTGGCCAATACACAAATTGGTCGTTGTATTGCTTGGCTACCGACTCGGGTAAAGAAGTTGGCACAAGAATGTTCAAAAGTAGCCACGACGCCACATTTACTGTGTTTTTTAACATTTGCTATAATATTAAAATGATTAGTGATAGTCAAGTACAGGGCAGAAAGACGCAAGACGAAACAGACAAAAAAAACTTTAAACAGAAAGACTAAGAAAGAAAAATACGGCAGACAAAAAGACTAACAGACAAGGCCAAAGCATTAGTGGGCAAAAATATATCGGACAAGCAGATTGAAGGACTAATGAAGGACAAAGGAAAAATGAATGACAAAGGCACTAATGGATAAAAATTTGAAAAGTTAGTAAATCTAAAGTATTTGATATATTTAGGTTTAAAATTGTCTTGCTACAACAATTGTTGTTTAAATTTCAATCCAGCATCTCTCTGATCGCACGCTGATCAAGGCTCAAGGTTTTCATAAACATATTTAAACATACATCTATATCTTTCAGCTTCTCATGGAGAGTTTCCTCGTTTTCATTTGAATAGTTCTGTGAGAGCTTCCAAAAAGATTCCAATTTTTCGGTAAGCACAGACAATAGTTCGGTGACAAAAGCTTGTTGATAGCCGCTAGCACTTGAGTTACTACCGGTCGGGTATTGGAAGAACATGTAATGGCCATTGTCGTTGGTCTTGCTTTTACATTGATTAATATCTTCCGTGGCTGAAACGAGACAATTTTTTTTTCTAATGGAAGAGCATTTTAATTAAATTACCAAGTTTAAAATATTTGTTTTGAATTTTCCACAAAACCTCCTCCAGCCAACAGTGATAAGCGCTAATGCAATCCCAAGCCGGATCGGAATTCGAATCCAAAATCTTCAAATATTTGATCAGCTTGCTCTGAGTTTCAAAAGAAGTAGGAACGTCAATTAACTTTTGATGTATTGTCTGTTTGAGGAGTCCAATTTTTTGGTCTAATACAACCATCACTAAAATGAAATTGTAATTGCATAGTTAAATACAGAGTTATTTCAGGTATTAAATTTACCTTCTTTAAAAAGCCCAACTTCCGAGTCCTGGAAAAGTGATTTGGCACGTGTATAGTCGTTCAAGATAGTAGAAAATTCGCCCTAAACAGCCCAGTTTAATATTAAAACCAACCTCATAAAATAAACTTTAAAATACCTTCGCCATATTGTCATCAATAGATTCGGCCAAAAAGAATATAAACCGAAAACGTGTCAGCACTGAAAGCGAATTACGAGTAGCATCTGCGCGATCCTTCCGATCGAGAACATCTCGAAACAATCGGTCCGCTGTTTGTTTGGAATCATGAATCTGTATTATAGAAAATTGAATTGTATAAGTAAAATTGTAAAATTTTGTTGTTCTGGCACTTTTACATATAGATGTGCCAAATTAGATATTTGTTACTTAAAAAATGTAAAAAAAAATTTTTTTTAACTGAATACTACAACGATGTTCAAATCGTAAACACGTTTCAAACAATATAGACCGAAATTGAGATAATTTAATGAAAAAAGTACGTTGAATTAAAGCAACGGAAAAAACAGAAATATAAATTGTTTAAATAAACTCGCTTCTAATACAGAAAAAATTTAAAAATAGAAAATGATGTCACATTAATTAATAACAATTATAATGATTTTACACGCATTGATAAACCAACAGAAAAAATGAATAATTTTCTGCAATACGTACATTTTTGGAGAGCGTATTCGCAATCGGCCACTTTCCGTTCTTCACTTCCTCATTCATTTTTGTGTTTAAAAGCGCCAAAGCATTGACGCAATCAATTAAAGAATTCAAATTGGCCTTGCGGACATTCCTCGACATTTCCTCTTCTTTATTCACCGTTTTTTGCAAGTTCTCTAAGCCGACTCGCAAATCTTCAATTCTTAAATTAATCTGATTAAAAGCGATAAAATAAAAATAAAACTAACGTCGTGTCTTTGTGTTTTTCCAACAAATACCATGAGGGATTGAAATTCTCCAGTCGGAAATTGCCGGAGCTTTCTGGAAAAAGTTTGGTTAAAACTGTGGGTGTTACAGCACTCTGCCTAAAAAAGCAAAGGTTTAAAAAATAGGTAATATAAAGTGCTTTAAAGAATGATTTACGTGTTATTTTTTAAGCCTAAAGCATTTTCACTTTCCGCTGCTTCCAGAATATTTCTTACAACATTTCGCCCAGGAACAGTTCGAAATTCATCAACCCAAACAGAGCTTTCTTGAAGAGGGCCAATTTCTTCAATTAAGACACGAAATTGTACGGTTGAAATGCCTTTCCCCCCGGAACGGGTAACAATGACAATTTCCCCAAGTCCACGTTTAGCCTGTAACCGTAAATACAAAAAACTAGTAATGATTTTATGCACTTTAAAATACTATAAACAAATGACAAAAAAAATAATACCTGGCCAAGTCTTGCTATAATTTGAGAGGGAGATTTCCATTTGGCAGACACCAAACAATCAGTACCACATATAATTAATGCCAATAAATCGTTTGAATCTAGTCCCAAATTTTCGCCACGAATTTTAACTTGTGTGCCAGGAACGCCTTGATGTGGAGAAATGCCACTAACAATTGGAATGGCGCCCTTGCCCATTGGTCTATAAAAAATATTAAATGAAGTTTAAAATACAAAACGCAAAATGCAAAAATCACAAGAAAAAATTAATGAATTTTTGGGGTAAAGTTAATAAGGCTAAAGCCTGTATCATGTCTAAAAAATATATGTGTAACGGAGATGGAGGGCGAGCGCATCTGCTTTGCTATTGCAAAAATGTTAAAATTATAACGTTTTATTAAAATTTTTTTATAAAAATTGATTTGAGTTTGTCTTTGTTTTGAAGTGGAGTTTCTGTATTTTAAAAAATACGTTTGTTAAAAAATTCAATTTGCGCCGAAATCAATTCCTACCGGCAAGCGTGCACGATGAGACAAGCACTCAAAGCTCCAGTGATAGATAAGTTAATGAATCTTTAAGGATTCAGTAGACATTTGCTACCGATTTATCTAGTTACCTGCACAAGTGAAAGTTTTCCTGCTTAACTTAATTATGTGTTTTACTAGTAAAGTTACCATTAACACATTTAATTATTGATCTTTTTTAACTGAAACAACATTTTATTTTACCGTACAAAGTATTATAGTGTTCCAGCACTGTTTGACCAAATATCACCTTGCTCCGACTTTTTTTTAACAATGCACCGTTTATAAAAAAATAAAATTATAGAATTTCACAATGGATACCAACCGTTATGAACAACTGAAAGTTTTGGTTGCCGAATATGGTATGTCTGGAAAACTAGATCTCTTATATCCCATTAGCCCACAAACTCATGGTTTTCTAAATACTGCAAAGAAAGATGCTTCATCACTTTTAACGTCATACTGTACGGCTGCCAATGTTCCGGCTTACCCTTTTTATGGCTTTGAATTGACTGGACGAACAGACTTAAAGTATGATTGAATTTTTATCATTTTTTAATATTTATTAGTTTATTTTTAGAAAGTATTTGTGCGTGAGCGAACATAAAGGAAATATTTTGTTTGGCTTGCCATCTAAAAGCAAAAAAGACGCACGCGCCACTTGTGCTTTACGCATTATCGATTGCTTGGTTTTGAACGATTCAATTGCATCTGTATTGAGTCCGGATGGCAAGAAATTAAAAGTTAAGCAAGAAGGTCCTGTGACGCCGCAAAAGAAAGTTCCAGAAATTGCGGTCTTAAATGCTAAGAATAGCTCAATGGACTTTACTCAAGACGTCAATTATGATTCGGTTTGATAAATTTCTTAAATGTTTGATAGAATGGAAAATATTAATTAATATTATATGTTCAGGAATTCAATCGATTAAACCCAGTCCCATCAAATTGTGGTAACGCTGAAACGTTTGCAATGATTCGTAGTCGTGCTTTTGAACTGTTTTCTGGTGGCTTTTTTCAACAATTAAATGTTAGCCCATCGACAAAAGTGTTTTTGGAGTTAAATGAAAACGCTCCTCAGTTAATTAATTCGCATTGTTTGGGCTCACTTCCTGTTTACTATACCTTCATTGTTCCTGGTGCTTCTCTGAGGTAATCTTTTGTCTTAATTTTATTATATTTATTCACAATTTATTTCTGCTTAATTTATTTTCTTTTTAGTAAATTTGTTTCTTTGGCAACTTTTGAGGGCGCAGTTTATTACGGTATTCTCTCATCGAAAAACCTGGCTAAATCAATGTGTGCTGTAGCAATTGTGGACAAACTTTTAACTGATGGTCGCATTCAGCCGGGAAAAAGATCTAAAAGCGTTAAGAAAAGACGAGCTGAATCAGGTCGACAAGACACGGTATAACTTAACTTCTTGCTGTTTACCTATCATTTTTATCACGTAAAGATTATTTAGCCGGATTCCAAGTCTGTCAAACTGAGTGATGACGAATCTCTGGGTTTGAATGAATTTAATTTCCATATGAACATTAACGAGCAATTGAGTGTAAAGACAATTTATTACCTTATAACAAGTCAAATACCACCAGCGCAGCTGTTAAACATGTATTGTCAGAAAAATCGGCTGGAAGCTCCGGTGTTTGATATTTCGGATGATAAGTAGGTTTTATTTTAAAGCTGTTTCATATACGCAATTTTTCATGTTTAAATTTTGCCATACGCATTCCTAATATATTTTTTTATAGACCGTACACTGCTGTTATAAAATTTGGCGATGAGAGAGCGTTTGGAGTGGTTGAATCCAACAAGAAATTGGCCAAACATAGCGCTATCAGAGCGGCAATTAATTTGTTGGTTGTGAGCAATAAAATTAGTGTGCCGGAAACGTTGAATATTTTTGCTTTTCATATCTTCTCTCCTTCAACAAGCATATTTGAAAACTTTCAACGAGTTTGTGTTGAATCGATTCGAGAGGTAATCGCTTTATACTTATTTTTTATTTTGTTAATATTATATATTTTATAGGCTGCAATGAATACCCCTCTTATCAACTATTGTGAGCCAAAGATCTCTGCCTTCTTTTTAGTTGATTATAAATCTAACAAATCTGTGCTTGTCTCTTGGGCTGTCGGCAATGGATTTAATTCTCAGGTTTCAACTAGCGGAGACATTTTGAACGATTGCAGCCCTGAAGTGTTGAGTCGGCGTGGTTTGCAAAGGTACTGTTTGGTTGTATTATTTATTTCGAGTTAACATGTTCAATTATTTTTTAGGTTTTTTTACTATCAATTAAGGCTGGCGAATGATTCCGAATTAAGCTTAAAATCTGTGTTTTACTGCACTGACGATGGCAAGTTTTGTTTACGCAAGAACCTATCCTTGCATTTCTATTCGAACGAGGCGCCTTCAGGTGATGCCATTGAATGTGTTGATGAATTTTCTCCTCATCGCCTAGATCATGTAGCGGTTCACAAACCGTATGATTCCGTTCACCCGAACAAAGGCGTATTGTCTGTGAAATTGCCGTCCAGTGTGTTTTTGTTATATTTTTTGTGTTTTTTTTCAAATTTTATGTTTTCAGACAAAACTGTTTCATTAGTGAATCAAAATCTCTCAATGCATAAATCAATCTATGTCTCCATGTCGTCCAGTGACAAATTGTTAAAATGGAATGTTGTCGGCGTACAAGGAGCGTTGTTGAACTTAATGATTGATCCGATTTACTTGAGCAGTGTGTCGATGGGGAAGAAATACGACAGTGTTGCCATATCACGAGCGATTTGTGGTCGCGCTTCAAGAGCGATGATCAAACAGCCTTATCAACTCAGCCAAGTTTATTTGGCTTCAGTTGCAGAGGTTAATTTTGTGTTGTAGCTTTGGCATTGGAATTTTGGTTGTTTTTTTTAGGACCAAAGTGATTTTGAATCAACGCTGAAATACGAAGGCTTTACGTTGTCAGCAAATTGGAACGCAGCCGACGACAATGTCGAGGTGATTTATCCGGTTACAGGTCGAAAGGCTGTTGGGTAATCTATTTTTGAATTTTTTTTCTATTATAATTGAGGTTGTTTTTCAGAGGTATTTCTCGTTTGTGCCGTCGGTCAATGTTCCAAAAGTATGTTAATTTTTCGCCGTGTCACAATTATCGTGAAGCCAAATCGGAAAACGTGGCTTACTCGGCTAATCTGTACGCTCTGAAGTCGTCATTGGAAAACCTTGGTCTCGGCAAGTGGATTCAAAAGTATAATCAATGCCTGATTGAGCTTTAATTTGTTTTTTAAATTTTTTATTACATTATGATGTTTTTTAAATTGAAATCTTTTGGTTCGTTTTAGAGGTGAAAAAAAGAGCTAATGTAATTGTGAACTTGCGCTTAAAATTTGTTGGTTTCTACTTTCACTTCATAATGAGTAAAAAAACTTTCCTCACACTTTAACTGCCAGTATTTTTCACTTTTGCTCAATTATAATTTTGAGATTGAGATTAATTTGTATGTGTAATATAATACTCATTTTTAAATTATATTCATTGTTGTTATTGGTGTTGTTGTTGTGCTGGATTTTTTAAGTGTATATAGTTAATCATGTTTTTTTTCTAAATTTCTGGTGTGCCATTTAGTTTAGAACTTCTATTATTAAATTGATAATTGTGTAGGTAGAAGAGTGTAAACCCCCCGCATTGTAAATGATTTGAATTTTTACCAGTTTTAAGTGTGCTATAAAGTATTGCAATTTTCTTTATTGTATTATAGTTGTGGTTATCTATCGTGTTTATAGTTTAAATTACATGATTTGATTATGTTATTGATCTTTTAGGAATAAACAAAAAATTTTATGTTTTCTATAGCGTTGAATTTTTGGCTTAGATTGTTAAGTGAAGCCATAGTGCGATATAAAATTGTTTTTTGTTTCATATATTAATAAAATTTTGAGATTAGAAGTTTGATTGCGTTATATAGGTTATAAACCTGTTTAATTACTTGCACATTTTGTATCGTTTCATTCTCACGGATTAATGGAATAATTTGGAACAGTAAACTTGAGTAATTACCTAGATGGCGAAGAATATTTTGTCGAATACAAGTTATCGCAACTTAGATGTAGACGCTTATGATCCAGATAAATTTATTGACGGTTATGATGAGGGCGCGGAGACGCCGGGAATTGGTCCGGATGAGGCACAAATAAAGCAGCTGCTGCAATCTGGTAATCATGTCGAGGCATTGAAAGCAGCGTTGTTGAACCCGCCTCTGAAAACAAAAAATCAGGTTTGTACTTTTTGTAAATGGCTTTAATTTATACGAGTATAAACTGCTTATCTTGTAGCAAATTAGTTTTTCCATTGGGTATAATAAGAAATTTACAATGAAAATCGGCTTTAGCATCCCTGTAATCTAAATTTTAGATTGTGAAGGATAAAGCGGCTGCGATAGTGACTAAGGTTTTAACGAGCTTTAAGGCGGCGGACATTCCCTCGACTGTGGCAACTTTGAGCGAAGACGACGTGGACTTGCTTATGAAATACAAGTATAAAGCCATGGAACTTTTGCCGGAGGCAATAGTTATGCAGTCTTCTGCTTACTTGGCATGCACAAGTGAGTTTTTTTAAACAAATTATGTATAATAGTAATCGCTTAATGTAATGGCAATGTGCTATATATTGTTTATTATTAGGCTTTTGCTTCGTGCGGTCACGGTGGAATTGTTAGAGTATTATGCGACCGAAATCGATTATAAGTGTTGTGTGGATGTGATCCAACTTTAATTTCATTTATAATGATTATTAACTTAATTGATTTGTGCCTTTACGTAATAAGTATATACATATTCATGACTTTTTTATGTTTGGAATTTTTCGTTATAAGTTGCGTTTGTAAAAAAAATATTGTGCTTTAATTTAATAAATTATAACTTGCGCTTTTCATCAGCTCAAGCTCCACACTTCGGCAAGAATGCAAGTAGGAGTTTAGTCAGTGAAAGCAGATTGGCGAGGACTCAACGTAAACTTTAATCCTAAGCTTGCATAGGACTAAACCTTAGCCACAGAAACTTGAGGTTTATTTTTAGTTCAAGAAAATATTGGTTCGACTTTTTTTCCAATTTAAGCTTTTTTTGTATGCTTAACGCGATAAATTATGGCCAAAGTAATTAGCCATTCAAATTGTATTATATGTATGTCTTTGTAATAAATTATTTGAATTTTGTTAATGCCTTTGTAAATGTCTAGCCATTTTGTTGAATTTTTTTGAACAAATTTTTATTGAATTCTTAAACAAAAAAAAATTATTTATGAGAAAGGCTCAGAAAAGGGCCCAAATAAGCCTTTAATCAATGTAAATTTTTGCTTTTTGCAGAGGAACTAGTATGCAGAAAATCTCCATTCAGCTCTTTATAAGCAAATCAATATTGTTCTTTAAGGTCTAAAATATTTTGTTTTGGTAAAACTTGTCTCAGCCAAATAATTGTCAAATATTTGCTTTGCAGTTCATAAGCAATAAGCAGCACACTTAAAAATATGTACATGTGAAATAAAATTTATTACTTTGAAAGGAAAAAAAATGAAATCCTGTAAATATATGCTATGCTGTCAATATGTTATTACGTATTTATAGTAAGGCTTTCAAAAATACCAAAACTTATGCCCAAATCCCATCGTCTTCGTAATTGTCGTCCTGAAAATTAATAAACATTAAAAAAAACTTGACCAACAAACAAAATGATTCATCTAATGAATTTTGATTCTAAATATTTATACTGGGATGAGAATTTTACTATCAATTTCATCATTTGGCGGAAATAAATATGATTGTATATTGATGCTTTTGCATACGTTTTTTTTACTATAAAAAAGGTTTAATTGCTTAGACAAAGTGTGAAAAAGCAGATTGTTTACTTTGACCGCAAAATTTATTAATTCATTGCAAAATCTTTAATTTTTTTTAATTAGCTACAAAAAAAAATTACAGGTAAAGATACTTCATTCCTGATAGTAAAACTACATTTAAAGAGAAGTACTGTCTATCAAAGCTTACAGTGCTTTAAAAATACTTTTGTCGGGTGAATGCATCTCAAAAATTTTTACACGTTCTCCGGCGTGGGTAGTGTTTTGGCTAATAAAATTTAAACCAATAATATAAAATTTGAACCAATAATTATTGCACTTGCATTATTTTTAGGAGTAAATTTATCAAGATCATGGTTTTGCTAGTCCGAGTAATTTTACATTTGAGCCACAGCTTAGCCATTAAAGACAAAATAATCATAATTTGTACTTCATTGTTGCCACAAATATTTTTTAACTTTTGAAGATTTTTACTTATTATTAAAATTCCGTAAAATTGCTTGAAAGATTTGGGTTTTGCAAAGATTAATGATCATGTGATCAAAATTTTAAACTTATAGCACCAAAGTTGAGCAACCAACTGCAAAAAGACTAAGACATAATAGCTTAAATCAATATATCTATACCAAGGCCTCGGCCGAAGACGTACGCTAAATCGAAAAGTGTGTAGTATTGACGGTAGGAGTAACGAAAAAAAGTTAGCTGTAATTTATCATATAAATTTATTTTGAACTAAAAATATGCTTAACAAATTTATAAATTTTACGGCAGAAATTTATTGAGGAGAAGACTTACAGCAGGGGTCAAAAATGAAAATACTTTTGAACATAAAATTTAAAAGCCTATAGCTTTAAAACAAAATCTAACAACGTTTTATCTTACATGGAGTAAAAGTGGCTTGTTTTTAAAGGGTCAAAAAATGGAAATATTGTTGTATATTTTAGTTAATGCTACTTGACTGTCTATTTTTTTCGTAACTAAGAAAATATATAAATTATTCAATATTACAGAAAATTCCATAAATAAATCATACTTTTCCATAATTTAAGGAAGCCGGCGCGGAGTATCCAATTGTCGACGAATTGTAAGGAGGTAAATTGATGTTGATTGGAACCATGGAAGGGTGTAGTGGCATTGTAAATAAATTGTTTAGCTGCGACTGCGGGCGAATTATGTTGTTGACTTGATTGCGTAATAAGTGACGTTGTAGGCTGGGATTAAACAATGCGTCTGTTTCTTTGGTATGCAAATCCATGGCAGAGTTCGTCTTCTGACCAATGCCTGTAATAACAAAATTGTTTATTGCAAACATAACCACGAGTATAAACAATTAAAAAACGGCTTGCCTGCCATGTGTTTAAATGTCTCTAAAGTCGAGAAATCGGCGTCAAAGTTTTCTTGCACAGACGTCGTTTCAATGGGGCCTGTGGTAGAGAGCAAGTGATGCTTGAGTTGTTCCTTTTGTTGCATTAAAACTTCCATTTTGTCCTTAATTGAGTCCGGCGGATTCTGGAGAAGTTGAATGCAGGATTCCTTTTCGCGTATCACTGCCATTGCAATTTCTTTTCTGTAATTCACAGACATTGAAAAAGGCATCTTAAGCATGTAATTAAAAGCGGTTCTAGGATAACAATATGACTGACAAATAGCTTCTTTGTATCCGCGCACTCTGGTAAACGATATATAGCGGTTTTTCAGAATGCAAACAAAAAAACGTCAGACAAAGACAAAGAGACGTCGAACCAAATACACATCGCCTCTTTTACTTGCTTTTCGTAAAACTAAAGAAACAAACCGTAGACTTGAAAGTTGGGGCTGGAATTTCAAGCCGGCATCAGCCAAGACTTTCTCCGCGTTATCAGCGCGAGTGATGGCTACTTGCAACGATTTTTGTAAGTCTTTGCCTCCACAACTTTTGTACAAGTCTGTTACCTAAATTTTTATGGCATAATTAGTAAGATTAGTCATCATCTGACACAAGTCAGAACAGAGGTGGTTGAATGCATATTTTTTTTAACACACTTGATTTAAAAGCTGTTGAATCAATTGCTTTTGATTATTGATCATTCGATCGCGTTCTGAAGTGATTCCCACTGACTCGCGCAACGCTTCTTCCAAGGCATCAATTCTAAACAAAATCAGAAACTTTCGGAAAAATAACTCAAAAGTAAAAATATACCGTAGCTTCATTGCGCCGCTTTCCGATTTTTGAAACGAATTTTTTGAAATATCTGCCTTATAATGAAGTGACTCTAAGCTCCGGTCAAAATCAGAAGAGTCTAATCCATTAATATCCCTAAACAATTTTTTGCACATTACATTATGCATATTAATGATATCAATAGTTGAAAAAGAAATAGTCAAAATGGTAAATATAAAAATAACTATTATTTTAAATACGGACCTCAGAGTTACAGATAATTACATTTGATCTTTGGGAAAAATCGGCTATAAAATAAACTTATTACGGGTTTACAAAAATATTGGACAAAAAACCATTTAGCACACAGACAAATAATCGCCAAACAAAAAAAAGCGTCAATAATATTACACATCAGAATTAGTACAACGGTTTTTGCAACATACAAAATATGGCAAACACCCGTACGAATGCACAAAAAATTAATTGAATACATTTTTCGACAATCTTTTGCTTAAATATAATAATTGTGAAATTTCTATATAATAGTTATATTTCCTTAATTTTAATATGTATTTCTTTTTGTCCGAAAGCCACGTAAAGCGTGTCAACAAAAAAAATTACCGATGTTTTAAATTCTTCGTAGTAGACTCTCCACAGTCGCCATCCTGTATCAAAGAATTGCTGTTATAATTTTTTAGCCGACTGCTTAATATACTTTTTTCATTCTCTAATTGATGCACAATGCGTAAAAGACGTTCAATCTCATTGCGCGCTTCATCTAATTCAGATTCATTGCTTTGGAGATTGTTCGATTTCAGCTTCATTGCAGACAGCATTGAGTGCTTATCGTCTTAAAAATGAATCGCTTTAAAAATTAAACTTTGGTTAGTCTAGTAACTTACCGGCCTTTAATTCCGTCTTGTCATCTGAATTATGTTCATTACGAAAGTTGGTTAGATTATAACTGGTGTTAAAAACGGATTTGCTGGCGTTGCAGCCCAGCTCAGTGCCAAGTTGAGAAATTTTTTCGTTTTGCGACGCAATCAATACGTGACGATCGGCCAATTCCTTTTGCAAATGGTCAACAGTAGAACGCAGTTGTTGGGTTTCATTTTGAAAGGCTTGAAGCTAGAAATGCCATTGTTTACTTTTTTTTTTATAAATGATGGTTGAAGAAATAAAAAACGTACTTGGTTGTGCTTTTCAATCTCGGAACTTTGACGTAAAGTGTCAATAGTCTTTTCCAAACGAATTTTGTCCTTTTCGGAGTTCTCAAACTTTTGTTGTAACTCCGTCTCGGCGCGTGCGTTGGGCGACTGTATAAGGACGCTGTTTCAAACCATCAGTTAATAAATCTTTCTCCCGCAATAAAGCTTCCAATTGGTCAATGCGGTAGGAAAGCTGAACAATTCGATGCTCACTCTCCTGTAACATGTATTTCAAATATTATAAAAAGAAAAATATTTAATTGATAATACATGAATCGAATGTAACTGCTCTTGTGATTTTGTTTTGGCTGCCTCCAGTTCCATTTCCAAATTTTTCATAGACTTTTGCCGACTTTCTAACAGTTGATTTTTAGTCTCTAACTTTTTGCGCAAAACGTTTAAATCATCGTGTAACAATTTCAATTGTGCTTCATTGGCCGCACTGCTACGTGAGGAAAATTCATTTCGTTTTTCTAGCTCAACATTCTAAATTGATTTAGCAAATTTTCACAAAAATAATAATTAATATATAATAGTTTTAAAAAATTCAAATTGACTAACTTATGGCAAAATGTATAATTTTAAAATTAAAATTTTTTTTTAAATAAATTGGCATTTAATGTAATTTAGTTACAAAATCTTCCCTAGAAGTTTTCTTTTTGAAATTGAAATTGGCGGATTTTCATACCTAAGTTAGGTTAGGTGACCTAACCTGCAAGTTTACTGATTTAAAATTCAACAAAACTAAGTAATACAGCCGCACAAATACATTTAAAATCAATGGTTTATTTAAAAAGGTATCCAGAAAACATACACAAATAAAGCTGGGATTTAGAACATTTTTCGTTCACTTAGTCGTACTACCGTGTTATTGAAAATTTATTTAATTATAAATTATTATTATGTTGTCTGTAGAGTGTTTTCAGTAGTTTGTATTACTATGATAAAACACTAAAAATGACTTAATCATCAATAATTGTGAAATGTTAAGTTAAGCTGTGAAAAAGAATTTTCCCAATCGCACCCAAGTATGCATGTTAGTTTTCCTACTCAACTTTTTAAAAAAGTGTGTAATAATATATATTTAAATGAGTAAAGTGTTTTCCCATTTTGCGTAGCTTAAAACTGCGCGATGAACGCTCGATAATTTTTTGGAAACACAATATAAAGCACGTCGCCAAACAGTACCTGTTCCTCTGCGCACCTTAAGCGAGCCTTACAATTTAGGAGGTCGCGATTCTTTTCAGAAAGCATCAACTCCGACCTTTCCATCTTCGTCTTGGCCGTCTGCAACTCGTGTAATGTCGGCATTTTATCGGTGAAATCGCGCGGCTCACCAATTCCATCGGTTATCGGCTCACCATTATACAACTGTTTTCTAAGACGACGCAATTCCTTCTCCATGTCAACAAGATCAGACTCTGATAGCAATTTTTCTATGTCTTTTTCTCGCTTCTGCAGCTCATTTCTGACTATATGAATTTCAGACTAAAAAAAAGGAAACTGTTATTTGAATAAAATTATATTTTTGTAAACAATACCGCTTGTTGGCTGAGCTTGAATTGCAGTGCATTTATACTTTTTCCTTCTTCTTTGCGCAACTGGCGCTCTTTCTTCAGTTCAGGACTCCAAAATGTTTGAATCGAGTTCATTACGTAATTTAATTTTTGATTGATTGAAGCATATTCACGCTTCAACAATTCGTAATCATTTGTGGCATCGCCTCCGTACGACAACTGAGAAGATGCGCGGCCCACTGCGGACTGTAAATACAAAGGCGCTTGACCGTCCAACTGTCCCGGATAGTTTTTTAAAAGCTTTTGCGATGCGGGAACCGAAGTGTAAGAAGGTTGTTTTTCCATTCGATTCATTCGAAATATGCTGGACGGTTGGCCGTAGCCATCGTTTCGGCTTGAATCAATATTGGAAAATTCATTATAAGGATTATTCGTCTCTGTATACGCGTTATTATAATACGCTGAGCGTCGACAAGCGTTTGCCGGAGGATTGTCATAATTAAAAGGTTGAATATGTTGAAAGTTATCTAGTGGAATATCATTTGTCCTGTTTTATAGGTTGATTAAACGAAAAATTTGAGGTAGAAGGATTTCCGTGAAATTGAGGCAAAAACTGCGAGCCGTCCAATGAGCGATGTTTTCTCAAAAATTCATTTTTGCAATTTTATATTAAAATTATTAAAATAGCCTTAGAATTGAGTGACATACCTCATGGACAGAAGGTTATCATAGCGTTGTTGACTTTGGCTAACTTCTAGATTCATAAAGCCTAAATCTTCCGTTCTAGGACCGTGAAAACACGGAAACGAATCAGGAACAGAATTCATTACCGATATTAAAAACTTAAACGATTTTAATATAATCTTATCACTTGAGCACTAACTGAATAACAATTTTATCATCTACGTACATGGCATCTATTTAACTAAAATATTGGAGGTACAAGGCAACGCCGGTGTGAAGACAAATTACAAATAAATAAAACGATCTAATGTTTGGCATACATGTTAAGCCTAAATTTTTAAAATTAATAAGTTTACGTATATAAACAAATATTAAATGCATAAATATGAAACAACTAAAAAGCAGTACAAATCACAAAACTCCAAACGATTCGGCTTATTATACAATTTTGACAAATCCCATAACTCTCTCTATAAGAAATTGATTATATTTATTATTCAAGTAAAACTTTCCATAAAAAATTAGAATTTATGCAGTCAAAAATTTTTAACTATTACTCACAAACGTATGTTTCTTGGCAAGTTTATGCTTAGCCAAAATACAAAAAAATATTCTCGATAGTGAACTCTTTTGATCTACCCAGACTTAAAAGTATCTGCTCAAAAATTAAGCCCGCACGTCCACTTTAGGTGCAGAACTTTCTTTTTACTTTCAGCGCAGCGCCAAAAAAAAGAGAATTAGAAAATTGAAAAAAATGGAAAATTAATATTGACAAAAAAAGAAAAAAAGAAGAAAAAGCATAATGAAAAAAAATGCAGTTAAATATGAATGTTGGCATGTGGGCATAACTACACTAAAAGACCAGACTGCCTTTAAATGGAGCCGAGAATGTCGGAAGAAATCTTGCATACGCTGAAAAAAAAACATTTCGTCTTTCAGTGAGCATTGGAAAAAACAAAATATGCATGCAATTCTTCAACAGCCTAAAAATATAGAAAAATATTCCATTTAAAAAGAAAAACACACACAATATTTGCCCCCACTTTCTGCTTAACATTTATATTTATTTATATTCCGCTTAGCTAGTGCATTTGCATTGTTTTAGTAATGTATTTTATCCGTATATACTTTAAGAAATGTAAGACGCCTAGTTGTAGCCAGTCATCAAATGAAAAGCATAGTTTCAATGATCTTATGAATTATGCAAATGATTATTATACTACCAAAAACGAAAGTCTGGTCAGGCCAAAAAATATAACATTTTAAGGGATGGCTACATGAAAAGCGATTCATTGTTATAAATGTACTTTATGTATTAAAATACTGCATGGAATATTTTTGTGCCGCGATTTCTACAGTAATGTTTGCTAACAAACTGATTAAATTGGGTTTAGCTGATTAGGCAAATTCAAATTTTTGATTATTGCCATAATCAACTATGTAACGATAATTTGGAACGACTGTATAATAGAAGTCACTTCAGTTCATTTCACTTCAATTTAACCCAAAGGCGTAATACTGTTTTGAAACTACACAAGAAATTTGTGTGCTTAGTTTGTGTGCATTTTTTAATTTAAATAATTGCTATTTAGCTAAGGAAATGAGGCAGCAAAACAAAGTTGCTTAAAAATTACATATACAAGGTAGCGAAAATTGGCACCAGAATTTGTGTTTGACAGAACTTTTTTTACTTCGCAACGAATTCTCTTTATTTTTTTTTATTTGATTAACAAGAGTTTAAGGTTTTGTTTGGTTTCATATTTATGCAGTAATGTTTAACTTTAACATGTGCAGTAATTGCTTAAATTTTTGCGCAGTTTTTCAGAAATGGAATATATGTACCGTAAAAACAAAAGTTTGTTACGTTATTTTATATGGTATGTTTGGTTCGCCTACTGCGTGAGTTCAGCGTGAGTTTTAAACATAACGCTCGACTCCCTAACGACAAATCCATTCATCAGTAATTCGAAAAACTTAAGGACACAGAGAGTGTGAACAACAAGGCAAAAATGAAAAACGAAGTGGGTACGTCCAGATCCCAAGGTCGAAGAAGTGTTGGCCAAATTTCGTTATGTTTAATACCAAACATAACTTTAAATTCTTCTTAATCGAATAATAAAGGAATTAAGAGAATTCGTTGCAAAATAAAAAAAGTTCTGACAAAAACAAATTCGGGCTCCAATTTGCGCCCCCTATATTAGGAAGAGTTGAATAGTTTCTTCTAAATCAGCATAAATGAGCTTTCTAAATCAGCTTTTTTTTTGCAATGACTCCTGAAAATATTATTATAGCTTGAACTACAAGGTGAGGCAAAAAAAATCGAGCAGGCCAAAAACTAAATAAAAGCACACTACACGGTCTATCGCTTTACTTCGAGCTTTTTCTCCCGAATCTTAGCTAGTAGCTTATGGCTTCAAAGCTTCTAAGTTCATTTACAATATGTCTTAGAATCTTAAAAATCATTGCAATAAATAACATGCTTCTGCCTTCTGTTGCACAAATAAACAAATCCACATGTGCATAAAGTTTAGGCATTTTTAAATGATTGATTGTATTAAAAGGGAAGCCAATTTTATTAAATAATTTTTTGACCAAGTCATTTTAATTGTGTTAAAATTGAAAACAAAAATTGTTTTTAGATAGGAAGATAATATAGAATCAGTTTATTTGTTAAATCAATGTCCAATGTTCCAATATAATTCCATACAATGGTTTTCATCTAAATTTTTGTTATTTAAATTTTTTTTCAAAATAAAATTTTTTTTGCTTACCCGAGTTTTTATGCTTTACCCCGTATATTCGGTTTTTACTTTAATTTATATTCAAAATACAGTGTGTCTCAAAATTATAAGAGACTTTTGATTTTAAAGTTTTGAGTTGCATAACTTTTGCTTTTTTGGACCGAAAGGACCAAAATTTTTAAGGTAAGTAGAAAAAAGGTTATAAAATAGCTATGTATTTTAAATTTGCTTAACACGGATTATAAAGCCAGGTTTTCTGAAAATTACTAAATTATGTTTTAACAAATCAGTTTTAAAAGCGTCTCAAAATTATAAGACATTAGCTTAACTAATTTAAACTTTTTTAATAATCACTAGGTCCGCCATTTTTGCGGATTACCTCAAACATACAATTGGGATGTGTAACCCTGTTGTCAATAGGGTTTCAGATGTTCTTCTAAGACATGCTGATAGTCTGCGCTATTTAATGATGACGACACAAACGCTAACGACGAGACGGCTCCAGTAGCTTCAATTGCTGCCCATACCTGTAACTGTCCTCATTCCAAAATTTTTTTTTGAAAAAAAAACGTTTTTTTTTGCGGAGATTATGCCAATAATAATGATATCCATCTGGCCCCGTCAAGATTGAATTTTTTTCTCGTCAGAAAAAACTACCTGTAAAAATTTGTGTTTAAAATTAAAAGTTTAAAAATAGTGGTGTAATTTTAATAATAAATAAACCTTATTCAATTTATAAATCAATGCCATATGTGTTGTTGTACAAATTCTAACCGCTTAACTTTATCGGCTGCTGTCATCTTTGGCTTTGTTTCCATTCGGCGCCGTTGAATTTGAAGTGACTTTTGCAGAACACGATGAATGGTATCTTTAGACACATTCAATTGAAGATTTTTTTTATTTTGACGGACGCCGATCACGGAATTTGATGCTTCGTTGATGATTTGTCGTTTAACGCAAGGTGTTAGCACTGATGGTCTGCCCGTTGATCTTTGTGTGCCGTAATTGATTGGATCTGCCAAGAAGTTGGCATTTACAGTACGGGATTGTCAAAATTGCCTTGAAATTGCGAAAACGTTGAAACCGCCATCGCTGAGCGCTTTGATCTGGCCTTTTTCATACTCACTAAGTTTAAAGCCTCTTGGCATTCTTTTTTAGCTTTGCAAAGTGTAAAAAAATCAATTTATTCAACCGATCAATTTAATTTATGTTTATTCATTTTATTTGGCAAAGTGTCTTATAATTTTGAGACGCTTTTAAAACTGATTTGTTAAAACATAATTTAGTAATTTTCAGAAAACCTGACTTTATATAAATACATATTACATATTGCTCAAACGTGATTGATTTGTAAAGCAAAGTGCACCTTCCATAAAAATAAATTGTATTGTAATTTAAAATAAGTTGAATTAATATTAGAAAAATTTTATTGAATTTCATGCAAAGAAAAGATTTCGGTGATTAGCTTTGGAATAGAAAAATTATATATGCTATTATTGAGATTTAGAGACAACTTTGACAAGTTATAAAAATTTGCGCATATTTTCCTCATTTAGTTGCTTTTGCAAATATTGCGAGTACTAGTAGGCTAAGCGTTTTCAAATTTTTAAATAGAAAAATCAATACACGTAGCAATTGATGACAAAATAAAAAATCGGCAAAATACTTAAAGAACACATACTGCCAAAAGACAACCAATTACAAGCCATTGCAATTTTTAATTTTAAGACAATTATTGCTACAAAGAATGTTCAAATTTCAAAAAAAGAACAGAGCAATAAATGAATGTCAAAATAAACTAAAATTTTATAATTTGTCAGTTTCTCAATTACTACTCAAAAATGATAAATTTCCAAACAACAACGACCATTTTGCGATTTAATAAAAGACCACAAACAATAAAATTTTGGCTAACAATGATATAGAAAAAAACTTCGATCAAAACGTTTACAACAAAAAACTAAAGGAAGCTTTTATTTAGTATGAGGTTTAATATTCAGCCAATAACTTATCTCCACAAAATAATGACAATTTATAATTAAAATCGTGTTAATGTCTCCAAACCATTTTCCACCTATTTAGTAACAAAAATCAATCGCGCAAAATCCGAGGTAATGAGCATTAGAAAAGACATTCAATTTTTATGTCATAAGAAGAAATACTTGTATTACGAAACAGTCAACAAATTTTCTGCATAAAGTCCTTTTTGTTCGAAAAGATGTCTCCACTTTAAAAGGGTTAAATAATTTATCAACAAAAAATAAGTTTAAATGCAAAGTTGGATGGCATTGAGAAACTCCTAACTTTCAATCATAAATGTCTGAATTCCACTATTGCAAGTTTGATACACTATTATATTCAAATATAATAATACTAATGATATTATCGTTATGAAAAGTCAAAAAGAGAAATCAAAAAAAATCAGAAAGTTTTGCGGTTATTTTTTTTCACATCATATTCATCACCACAGGATTACCGGCTCCTCCATCGCTTTGCGAACGGACATTTACAGTGCTTAGGGAACCGGGCGCCGACGTTAGATTGCGCGACATCAGTCGCTCGACCATTACCTTCGTATACTTCAGACGAGTCCATAGCTCCTTGGGGCAACCATATTTTTCCAATAACGAAAACTTATAAGTAGACACAGATTTGCCGCCGTCAATATAAGTAGCCGCACCCATAAGCGGGCACACAATCAATTTTGAGTGATCCTGTAATAATTATAAATAACCAAAAATCTAAGCCATTGAAAAAAAAATTTTACGTGGAAAAAGTTGACTTGAAGAGTGCCGTTGCTCAAATGAAGAACGATAGCCGACTTAGTCCTAAACCAAGTGCCCAAGCAAGGCAGTCTAGCCAATTCATCGCCCTCTCTTTTTGGAATGTTAGCACCCGTTTTAAGAAGATGTTCCGTCATATATGCTCGGAAATATCGTAAAAGTGTTACTTTTTTCTCTAATGCTGGCGGATAACGACTCAATACATAATAATGCTCAGCATTATTTTTTTCCGTATATTGAATTTGCCTAAACGCAAAAATGTAAGTTGTAAAAAAGTAAAATTAAAAAGATTAAACTTACTCTCCAGCAGCATCCAAAATAATTTTAGTGGTATCGTTAAACAATACGCCCACACTGTTATCACAAAGTTGATAGCCAAGTCCGTATTTATCGGAATAATCGACCCATTTAGAAACCCAATAAACTGGAGTAGATGCAGGATCTTGAACCTCAACTAATAATAAGAAAACATATAAATGAAATATAATACAACGTAATATCTAGCAAACCCAAGTCCTCCTCCACAAATCTGTCTGGATCGGAATTTTGAAGAGAAGTGAGTTGGCTGAACAATTCACTCAAGTAATCAGCGCGCTCACCAGGAGCCTTTTCAGTAACAACAACAGATGCAGCATCTTGTTTATGGGATTTTAATACATGAGTTTCTGGGACTGTAGCAAGTGTGCGCAAAGCAGCAGGCGACCTGCGATTCATGTTATCAGATCGCAAAACCTAAATTTTTGCAATTATTATCATAAGGATTAAGAAGTTATAAAAAAGCAAATAATTTAAAACAAAGCTTACATCACCATGTCCACCACTGACGGCATCTGTGTTGAACTTTGGAGCCATAGTAAGGCAAGATGTCGGAAGGCGAGGAGGTAAGAACCCTTCAGTAAAGAAAGGCGTTTTTAAGATGCTCGCAACACGTGGACGACGTGCTGGGTCAGAAGCTAATAGAACTGTAATCAATGATGCAGCATTCTTGCCTATTCGCGGTGGAATGACATATTGATTGCTTTTGATGCGAGCGTAAGTATCCTTTAAAAAAATTAAAAGTAACTTCAAAAAAACAAATAAGAAACTATCCTACCTTTAAAGTTTCTGTTTCAAATGGAGGCTTTCCCACAAGTAAAGTAAAAAGAATGCAACCAATAGCCCAAATATCGACTTCAAAAGAATGTCCTTTTTTATCCAACATTTCAGGCGAAATATAATTTGGTGTTCCGCATAAGGTCATTTTACGCTCACCATCAAAATCCAAAGTAGTCGCAAGACCAAAGTCTCCAATTTTAACCTAAAAGTTATTGCACTAAAGGCTAAATGTATTATACGGTTAAATTACCAAATTACCTGCATTTCATCATTTAAAAAAAGATTTCCCAATTTCAAATCACGATGAATAATTTTGTTAGAATGAAGGTAGTCGCAGGCCAAAACAATTTGATGAGTGAAATAGCGAGCTTCAGGCTCGGTCACAGCACGTCTCCGCTTATGCAGCTCCATGAGTGACCTGCGTTCACAAAGTTCAAGTAGCACATATACATTGTCAACATCTTCAAAACAACCTTCCATTTTGACTACGTGGGGATGTGAAAGTTTTCTATGGATAGCAACTTCTTGCATCATCTACAATATAAATAGTATGACTATAAGTAATATATATAAAAGCATTGAAATTCCATATACGGCAACGGCCAACCTTTTCTCGTTGATGCTTTTTTACAAGTAGAGTTTTGGAAACAACTTTGCCAGCAAAAATTCCTCTTGTTGCATTGTCAATGAGTTCATAACACCGCGCAAAACCACCTTTTCCAAGAAATCTTCCCTTGGTAAATACACGATTTGTGCTGTTATCGTAAACAACATCAGGAACTTCCTTTAAAGGAACTTTCTTCCGGGAACTCTGACGAGAAGCCATGACGCTAAAACATTAAAATTAAAAATTGAACATTTTAATACCCCAAAATTGGTAAACAATTTACGCAATAAGAGCTATAAAAAAAACCTATGTAATGTAAAGTGTTTAACCTACAACGATATATGAAGTCAGTTATTAATAATAGGTCTGTGGCATATATAAGAAGGCAATGGAGAGAAAAACTTGGAAATATAAAAGAGATTTAATTCCGCACCACTTTTCAAATTTCTTTTTGTAATTCAGTTAAATTCAAAAAAGTGCGCCGTTTCTAAAAAATTTCTTTTTAGGACCAAAGAGAATTTAATTTTTTGACGATGTTTAATATTAAAAGTCTGAATTTTTCTCCTTTTTTTGGTGAAATTGAGGCACGGATTGACAGAAAGTGTGTGTGTTGCAGCGTATAGCTGCAATACTGTAACATCAGTACTCCAATTTTGACGCTATTTTCTTTGCGCTAGTTCGTAATTTGCAACTTGCTCCAAATTTTTGTGATCTCATTTGTAAGCCAAAACGCAATATTAATTCATAGTTTCTTAAATTTAAGTATTTTATATCCATAAAAATATTTGCTGATTTTGACACGACTCAAAAGAAAATTTTTATTATTTCTTGTATTTGAAGTCTTTGGTTTTTGTGAATTAATCTGCTGGCAGATGTATCAAAACGTTAGCTAATGCTCTTCCCGTATTTTTTTTTTAATTTTTTGGAAATTGTGAACATAAAGTTCGAATTACGGCGACTTTTTTTGCTATGCTGCAATATATATATATATATGATATTTTTGTTGAGTTTACAAATTAAATTTCATTATTTTCTTCAAGGAAGATATGACAGGAAAATTAGACAGAGTAAAAACAGTTTACGAAAATAAATCCTCTGATTATGTAATACCGAGTGACAACATCAATAATGGCTGTTTTCGAAAACAATTCTACTTTCTCTATTGTGCACGCATCAATTTGCTGACGCCGAGAATATTGGAAAATGCAAGGGCAATTATCGGTATGTTTTTTTATTTTAGTTATGTTACGCCTTCGGTTTCTGTTTTTTGAAGGATTTTTTATTTAGACCATAAGATAAAGATTACACAAATTACTGACGCTTCAAGCTCCGATGATTGTTTAATTATTGGTGTTATTTTAAAGAGAATGAAATATCGCAGAAGTGTGCTTTTTGATTTTCAAGACGAAGAAACGTTAAATTTTGAATTCCGTGAAAAATTGAATAGCAAATGTCTTGTTTCAGATGACGATGTTTTGGAATTTGAAGGGGATCAACAGGTTGATTTTTTTAAGATTATATCATAAGAAGTGTTGTGTTTTCTGACGTTCCAATTGTTGCAGATTGTTAAACTTACGGGCAATATTGATAAAGATCAGTTTGTAACAGGCAGTGTTATTGGTTTGTACGGCCGTATTACATCGGATGACTTGTTTGATGTTCAAAACGTTATATTTCCTGCTACTGCTCCACAAATTGATTGGCCTTTGATTGAGAAGGATTGGTTGGTTTTTGTCTTACTTTAATCTAATCATTATAGTTTTTTTTATATTTTAGTTACGTCGCATTCTTATCGGGCCTTTCATTAAATTGCGACGTTGCAGCCAACAAAAATGTTTTGTATGCATTAGAAAAATTATCAAACTGGCTTTGCGCTGAAGTTGAATTATCAGAAGAGGTGAATTAAGGTTGCATTTTGTGTTTTTATGTTAAACTATGTATTTATTTTTGTTGCAGGAGCTTAATGTTGTTCAAAATATTAGCAGGCTTGTTATAGCAGGAGAAAGCATTCGAATTTCGAGTCAGGTAATTTACATTATAGTTTTTTTAACTTATCATAAACCCTCTGGTTAAAATCCTTCTCTTAAAGCATTATTCTATTAAACTCTTCTTGAAGAATGATAGAGTTTTAAATCTTTTTCTTTTATTTAATCCTTTATTTGACTGCTCTGCATAGCCCAGTTGAAGAATACAACCCCGGATGTTTAATTAGACTATTTTCTTCATTTTTATTTTACTTTTTTAGAACATAGAAACGCAACGAGTTGAATTATCAGGGATTGATCAAGATTTAGAGAAAGACGCTATTAGCCAATTTGACAAAATTTTGTCTCGCCTTGTGGTTTTTATTTTTATTTTTTCTTGGAATTGGATTTTCTTAAAAAAGTAATTATAGAGTAATATTCATGTAGATTTGATGAGCGGAGCAAATGATCCAACATCTGTGTTATTACCGCAACAACCAATGCCACGTTTAGTTTTTCCATGGGCGCGACGCTTTGGAAAGCTATTAAACACGGTCACAAATCCTTATAAGTTTTGTTTGAATGGAGTAGCGTTTCTGGGCACTTCTGGTGAGTATTTTTTGGTTTGGTTATGTCATATTTCCTGTAATTGAATGTCCATGTCTAATATAAATTGATATCCAGGTTGGGTTGAAAAATAGCATCGCTTTTGACCAATTACGGCATGTCAGATTATTTAAATTTTTGTTTTAAAATTGAGGTTCCACATATTTTGGTAGAGAATTGAAGATAAAATAATATTTCAACTATATTTAGTAAACCCTTCTCTAAGAAGATTATGAAAACGATGCTCTTAGTAATAATTTGGCGATCAATGTTGGATAAATAAATCACAAAAATGTCAATAATTCAAAAAACAATAATTTTGATTTTGTTAGCATTAAATTTTTGATTTGATTGAAAAATAGCCTCAATTTTTATTGGAATCCATATCTTGTCTTTGTGGGCTGTTAAACTTAAGTAATAAATTATAATTGTGTGCTTGGTCAAATTGAGTCTTTGAAAGTTTCTATTTTTATAGGTCAAAATATTCACGATCTTTCTCGCTTGACTTTGGGACAATCGCCATTAGAGTTAATGCGAGACTGCTTATTGCGCTCGCACATTTTTCCAACTGTACCAGATTCGGTTGATGGATTCCCCTTTCAAATGCGTGATCCTTTTATTGTAGACGATATGCCGCACGTCTTTTTTACGGGCAACCAGGAGCATTTAGGCCAAATTTGGATGAATTTAGCAAAACTGGAGGCTGGTGTGTCGACCTCGGTTAAAGAATGTCAAAGTAAGACTCTTCTGTTGACGATTCCAAAATTCAAAAATAATTTATCGTTGACGTTGTTGAATCTGAGGAATATGAAGGTGTCGGAATATGATTTTTTGCAAGAAAATTCGTTTTAAATTTTTTTTGAAAATTGTATTTTTTGACCCAAAGTAATTGTTAAACTACTAAATAAAGCACATTGCATTGTAAAATTTTTTTTACGTTAATGCAGCTCTTTACCTTGTTAAAAGCATCCTTTACGAATATGATAACGGTTTAATTGAGAATTTGAGTTTTGTATAAAATTGATTGCCCACTGACAAGGAAAGTGCACGAACTTAACCCAACAGATTAAAATTAAAACAGATTAAAAAACACCATTCAATAGGTTTTTTTTTGCTGAATCGAATTGTATTAATTTTTTTGCCTAATCGGATAAATAATATAATTTTATAAAAATTTTTCTAAATAGAGTTGTTTTTATAGTTAAAATATTTTGCGCGAAAAATGTGGTCAGTGTGGTTTACTGCATACCGATTCTGTGTTTTTCGAGTTCGAATTTTCGAACATTTTTTTTATTATAATTTTTTGTTTTTTGTAATATTTTAATTTAACCATCAATAAAAGTGACGGTAGCGTCCGCCGAAGTTTGAAACTTCTATAGAACTTTGTTTTCCAATTGATGTAATTCGTGAATGTAGTCATAATGATTTATTTTCGTTTATTCTTTTCTTTTATTGTGAAAATTATTTTTTTTCGAAAACCGTTTATAAAACCCTACTTTAACCGATTGAGCAAAAAAAATTAATACGATTTGATTCAGCAAAAAGAAGCCTATTGAATGGTACCAGTCTCATTTAATCTGTTGGGTTAAGTTCTTGCACTTCCCTTGTGAGTCATTTTATTAAATGGATCGAGAATTACAGTTTATATTTTTGTCATTTAGTTTTTAATCTTAAAATTTTATTTCTTTCTTAAATATAGTGCCTCGAATCAGAAATTGAAGTCGTATTTATAAATTTTGGCATATCGACTGGAGACAATGGCTCTTTGACGGAAGAAATTTTCTCTCGTGACATTGAACGCTTTCTTTCGAAAGAGTGTGGAGAGGATCTTCTTCGTTTTAGTTTTGAGGCAATACTACTGCATGAGTCTTTACGATTGATGGTAACTATTTGTGCGTGAGCATGGTTTTCATCCCGCCATCTGATATAATGAACCCAGAGCGCTTCAGTCAGTCGGTTGCACATCACATTTCCAGCGTGGATAGATATCATTTTTAAAAGAAATATGCCATCAGGTCTGAAAATTTTGGGAAATTAATTGGGCATTGGGATTTGGTGAGATTTTTAAAACCTCAAAAACTGTTCAACGAAGATTTGGACATCAGCCCCATTTTTGGAAAAGTGTGAGGAATCATTTGTGTTAAAGTCTAAATACTTTTCAACGAACGCTTGCCGACAAAGTGGCACTGCCAGTGTAGCCAGCCAGGCAGACAAATTAACAGCGGAGAGAAACGCGAGGAACAAAATCCAAAGCCAAAGAAATATGAATATTTTTTCCATGAACATGTTGATGACTAAAACACATTGGACGGTGTGACGATGCACGTTGCCAAGCACTCGGATCTCAAAGTCGCAAAGTGTGACGCGTGGAAAGCGTCCACTGTCCCGCCATTCATGATCCTAAATGATGAATAGCATTCTGTGTTTAGTTTCGGCAAATAATGTAAGTAAATAGAAAAAATTAACCAACTCTAAATAAGTCATATAGCACATGACCACCAAAAAGTGGATAATCGGCAGTCTCGAGAAATTTGTTTAGAAAATAAAATTGAACAATGGAATTACTTAAGTGAAGAAATTTAATAAAGGTATAAATAATTGTGACGTAAGCGCCGTAAACTCGTCCAATGCTGACCAGCGCAAACAAAAAGACATTTTTGCTTTTGTTGATTAATTCGCGCTGATAGCGCAACGCGTCGTCGACGTGCCGCGACAAAATGTCGACGGAACGGTCGCGTACATCCGGATCAATGTTTTGTTCCTGGCAAGCCGTCTGCAATACAAGCCCAACGTTTAAACCTAAATGTGTATGTGTTTAAATAAAGTTGGTTTGTGTAACGGGTTCGTTAAAATTATGCTCTTATTCGAATCTTGATGCGTTTGGGGAATGCGGAAAGAATTGTTCAAATGAGTGTTGGTCTCAACACGATTTTTCTGTTTTTTTTTTTATCTTGTTGGTAGATTTTAGAGCCTTTTTTTTGATTTTCCTAGTTTTCCATTTGATTCTCAATAGGGTAGATCCCCCCAACCCCCCCCCCCCCCCCCCCATTTCTTAGTAATTTAAAAAAAAACCTAAAAGTCCCTTTTGAAATTATGATTTCGTACATCGGGTAAGCTTTTGAAAAAACCTAAAAGTCCCTTTTGAAGTTATGATTTCGTACATCGGGTAAGCTTTTGAAAAAACCTAAAAGTCCCTTTTGAAGTTATGATTTCGTACATCGGGTAAGCTTTTGAGAACAATTGAATAAACAATGGGTCCTAAACAAATTTAAAGGCCAAGTTGTTCCGCTCAATCATCGTCATAATTTGGTTTTCGAGTTTTGATAACGAATCATTGCTGTTCTCAATGAATTTTTCAATTTTAGTTTGCGACGATTTTTGTTCTTCGTCAAGCTTTTGTTCTTTCGTTGGCTTCATTTCGTCACAAATTTGGAGATGGTGATGCCAAAGATAAAACTAAAAAATTTTTGTTGATGTTTCTTCCCTTTTCCGCCTTACAAATGAGAACTTGCAATTTGCAATTGTGCATTTTGCACCGCCATCTTCTACTTTAAAGTAATTCCTAATGACATTTGGCAAAAAAATAGCAAATTGAGAAAAAATAAATGAAAGTTTGAATAATTTCAATTATATTAGCTCAGAAAATCATTTCAGGACACAATTTTAAATGAGACCAACCCTAATTCTCAACTTTAGTCTACAGGAAAATTTAAAAATTATAGTAGTATTTGAAAATTATAATATACGTTAAAAAGTTTACCGGATTGACCCGAAAGCATTCGCCAGAGCGACGCTGGCATGTGAAACATTAACGCTGATATTGAAAATACAAATGGAACCTTAAACGTTTACATTTATGTATTTAGAGTTATAAATGGAAAATAATTTAAGTGACAAAAAGGGGTACCCATTGATAATATCCAATTTGGCGTTTTTCACGTTCTTCTAGTCTGTGTGGAATGTGGTCCTAAAACTTTATCAAATTTAAATTGGATAGTTGCATTGGCTTTAACATGGCAGCTAAAATATAAGCAATCAAAATTTTTACCTGGAAAGGAATCCAATAGGTGTTTTGTATATAGCAATAATTTTCCGAATACTGCTCCATGGCCCGTGTAAAATAAGCTGGCACGAAACATTCGATGGGATGTCCAACTGAATTCTAAACATTTTCAATGCAAAGGAGAATGCAAAATTACAGTATGTGTTCGAATGCTTTATAATCTTTCTGAGAGCTAGGGATCTTTTTTACAATGTTTTTAAGCGAAAGAATAGAGATTACATGTGGATTGAAGATTAACTGGCGCCTCTACGAACTAGCACCGCACTAATTGAACCATTTACTAACTTGCGTTCAAACAAAATTGAGTGATCAATGTCAGATAAAAAGCAAGTTTATGGACCGCAAGTTGATCTTTTACGGATAGAAAGTGGGAACCAAAACCGTTTGTTATATTCATTTTTGCCCTTGTGTCTGCGAAACCTTGCAAAAAATTTGATGGGTTTCTCTGATTTTTCATTACTATTTTTTTGTTATCTGACATTATGGAAAGAAAATTAGCATTGTACAATTAAAGGGGCAATGAGTTTATTGACAGCACTGATTATGGCTAAGGTTAAGATTGCTTTAAATTTTGATTGGTAAAACCGACCTTTGGCGGTGCCTCATTATCAGTTTAGGGTTTTTAATTTATACAGCCCAAAAGGCTTGGCAAACTGATTACCTTTTTGCGTTAAGTGTAGCGTTTAACTAAGTCGTTCATTATCTCAATTTTGTCAATGCTTTAGTAGTTGCTTAGCTTGCCATATAACTTAAAAAAAACTGACCGTATTGCTTGGCGGAAACAAGCACTGCAAACATAAGCAGAATAATCGCCGTATACAAATAATTGAGTCGATCGACGAAATCGTCATCCAGCCGCGGTTCCAATAACCTCAAGGCAGATGTTAAAAAATGTAAGCCTACACGCGAGCCGGCAACCATTTCGGAATTGGTTTGTCTATTTTATCATCGGGCACAACAGTTGATGTTATAAAATACGCTTAAAATGTAATTTGGTATTTTGTCTATTTAAGGTGGGTAATGTATTTAATAGGGCAGGCTGAGAATTTGTTTTTAAGCGCGTAATTCTGATCTACTAGAAATTGACTGATGAATTATATAATTCAAGAAAATGTTTTTATATCATACATTTTTGATATGTCTGGCTTAAAAAAAAACAATGTGTAGCTATTTTTTAATAACATAATTTTTTGAAGGTCATAAAATAGAGTTTGCTGTTAGGCTTGTCTGAAATTAAAATGGGTAATACACAGTTAAGTTAATTTACAAATAAATAATATCGTCATCTCTCTGGTTTTATGGCTGCCTGGGCCACTGGATCGTAATCCAATAGAGTACATTGAGTTGCAAATATGGATCGAAGAAAAGAAGAGATTTCTTCTTTACAACATCGTGACATTCACTTAGAAGGACAGGTCAAATATTTAGAATCAGGCTTAGATTTAAAATTAAACTTACTTTGGCTTAGAATTAGGCATAGGTTTATTACATTTATGTAATGATTAGGTATTAGCTTGGATTTAAACTTGGGGCTTGGCTTAGGACAAAATTTGGTTTTAGGTGGTAGACTTAGACTTTAACTTTATCTTTAGTGTTTTTTTTTTTGAAAATGCTCAAAAAATTGCTTTGTTGGAAAGAAGAAAGAAGCCCAAATCTAGCTGAAAGCGCTTGAATTTTAGCAGAGGAAAGGATTCTTGGGATTAAATAATAAAGGTCTTTAACTTTTTTTTCTAAAGATCACTTTTTTACCGAATTTTTAAAGATTATTAATCAGCCATGAGATTAATGTAAGAAAGAAAATTGGAGTTACGGCAACGCTGCAGTATTATCTGCTAAATATTTTTCCCTTATTTAAAGCAAAATATAAAAATAAGCAAATTTAAAAAGCCAATAAACAAGGGTTGTAAATCTAACAACATCATTTTTATGAAAAAGGCATCAAATAAAAGACGCTTCCCTTTTAAAAAAGCTTATGCAATAATATTGAACAGCTGACCAAAATTTTTCACCCCCTTCCTCCATTTACAACAGCCTAGCATGTTTGTTGTTTAAAATCGTTGTTAAGAGAGTTAAGAGAATTGTCTTTTGTCTTTTTCGAAAAAAAAGTTTGTGTTGATTATGTTTTTGAAAAATGTTTGAGTAGATCTTATTGATCTCCCTCAATCATTTCTTTGCTGAGTTTTAATTGTATTTTTAATGACATGTCAATCCTATGGACGACCGGTTTCTGATTACGTGTGTTTATAAAAACTGAGTTTGAGTTTGAGTTTGAAAGTTGTGACAATATTTGAGATTAACAAAATTTGTTGTTATTGGAGATCAAAAGCAAAAATTTTTTGTGAGGCGTGGGAGCTTTATCAAACTAAATAATTTTTAACAGCAGAAAATTTATTGCTTTGAAAAATTTGACCACAACAAATTTTTATATGCTTGCATATTAATATCCATCAATTGTAAAGCTCAAGAAGGCCTCCTCTGCTATGCTAAGTTTGTCAAGCTTTTTTTTTGAAAACAGTTGAGGTATTTGTTGAAGTTTGGGCAAAAAAATTGTTATAACATTCAATGTCCGACAGACAGAAAAAAGTAGCAATGAAGATAAAAAGAGTTACGGAGCCATTACCACCATTAGAGGAACTCTTTTGTATTAGAATAACAATTTTTAACATAAGCCAAGAATTTTTGTATAATCATTTAGGCTATTTCACACCATTTATGCGGTAATTATAAAGCAAATTTGGCAGTGGTTGAACTTTCAATTTTTCTATGTTTAATGTCAGATGTGTATTAAAGAGGTTTATATTTTTTGTATTTTAAAGGACAGTTAAATTTTAATTTTATCTGTGAAATGTAAATCAGACAGTTAATGTAAAAACCTTTAAAATCTACAGTACGTTTAAATTTTATAGCAGTTAATGTAAAAACCTTAAAAATCTACAGAATTGTTTAATGGCTGAATACCGTTCACTAGTTAAAACTATCTTCTTGTTCTGATTTAAGCTTTGATGTATTCAAGGCATACGTGCCGTTACATAAATAATCTATTAAAATAATAAATGCTTATTGTGGTCGTCTGCTTTTTAAAATTTATCAACTTGTAGGGAATCTTTTTGCTGGGCTGAATGAAATCTTTTCGAATGTTTGCAAATTAGTAAAATTACTTTGAATATTTTATTTTGAAGTTTTTGTGCATGTATAATTTTATTGTTCGCTCGTTGAAGAGGACAAGCATGCTTTTGAGTTTTTAAAGATTACTATGAGCAAATACCTATTTGGTTGTTCACTTCCCATTTTGCCTCCTTTTAATAATTTTCAACAGGACAACTTGATAGACTCAGTTTGGCGATAGCACGTCTTTGTTTTTAACAAAATTGTATAAAAGTAAACATTTTTCGGGATAAAAAAAAAGAAGGAGTTTCCACCAGCTCTTTAACGTAGATGTAAACATCGCTAATGAAAAACAATGTGTTTTATATTGAAATTTGAAATATTCTTTTTTTTTGCCGAAACCGTTATTGTCTTTAAGCTTTTGGAGAAAAATGTAAACATTTTTTTCATAATAACATTATATATGTACATCTGCAATTATTGAAAAAGAGTGTGTTGGGGGAAAAAGAAATGTTCTGTAATAAATGTTAGTGGAAATATTAGCCCTTGCGGTGAATAGGCAGAACAGAATAATGGATTTAAATGAACTTTAAAACTTATGATTTTAAAATATCAAAAAAAAGACTAAAATTGGAGGCTCAGTTTTAAGCTTGTGGATTGCTGAAGCCGAAAGGGTTCAGAGCAAAGCAGAATTGCTAAGAATCCGGAAAGAATGCATTGAAGTAAAGAGTTTTATAAGTGGATTAGCAACTCGGGGCAAATGCCGAGTTACGACAGTCAACCAGCAATAAATCAAGTAAAGACTTCAAAATGTTGAAAATCGACGATTGGATAAAGTGTCTGCAAAAGGTCCAAGGGCGAAGATACCAATGGACAAAAAGTTTGAAAGGCTAAAGGATGGAAAATTATAATAAAATATGTTCAGTACTAGTCAGTTTTAAATTTATTCGGAATGACACTTTTGTTTAAACTTTTATCAAGGCCTATTCCCTTTTTTATTCCACAGAAAAAAATCAAAGTAAGCCTAAAAGTCTAGTACGGATGGTTTTGAATACAGTCTAACAGTTGAATCAAGAATTTTTTTGTCCTACATTTGTCCACCAACCTTGATTCATGCTTGAAATTTTTATTTACTAGTTTCTAAATCCATGTCGTTTTGTTTGCGTTATTTTTGGCCTACGTCTTTTTGTCCGGCGTTTGTGAAGCCCATCTACTCCCTAAAACAATATGTGATGTGTTTGTAATTTTGGCTTCTAAACTAAGGCTTTAAGCCATAATAATTTGAGTTCATTTTTGGACTATCAACCTAGCGAAAAATGTTTCAAACTAAGACAACAAATGCAAGATATGAGCACCTGAGTTTAGTTTGAAGTTTGAAAACCTTTTATGTTACAATGTGAGTTTTTTCGCCAAATTAGCAAATGTCCTCTTTTGATGTACGTTCTTAGCCTGGAAAAAATCAGTAAAATTTAAACAATGGCAATTAAAAATTGAAACGAGTGTACGTCGTGTAACGAAGAAACAATTGTTTTCTTGTTATTGACTCACCTTAAAATGGTTGTGTGTTAATGCGATGGGCTGGTTATAATTAGCAAGGATATGACAATGAAATCATTGGATATTGGTCATGGATTATGCAATTAGGCAAATTTAAATTGTTGTTGACGCTTTTTGTTTGTTTGGAAAAAGTCAAAGGTCAACAATAGTTAATCCATGTAATTTATTTGTATTACCTAAGGCAGTTTGCCTGTTTGGGTACCTGCCAACAGTAAGTAAGTGACTTTTTGTACCTATGATATGGGTCTAGCAATTTGTAAATTTTTTACTTACATTTATATGCTGCGTTACTTAAAATTTACCATTAGGTGTACCTGATAGTAATTACCTAGGTAATTACTGTAATATACCTGACAGTTAAATAATTTGTTTGTGGGAAAAATTTTTTTGTCGATATGTCAAATTTTTAAAATATAATTTTCAATTAATTTTATAATTTTTGCAAAATTTTAATTGTGGATGGTGTGGCATGAAATTTTGTTCCCATGAAATTTTATTCCATTTTTATACTTTTAGTTGACTTTTGTATGCATTGATCACTTATAACTTATTTTGATGACATTTTTTTGCGGGGCAATGTATGTGTGTTGAGGTATTAGAAATATATATTTAAAAATTTGTTTGGCATTGTGTTGGAATAATATTTCATTAGAATAAAATTTCATACAACAGCGGCGGAATTCCGGAACGGCGCAACGCCAGCACTTTTTGTACTAAAATAATATGACACTAGGGCTTTAGGCTTGATGACTATTTGCTGGGCACTTTTTTTTTGTCGGATAGACTTATCGCCGGTCTAGCTATTTGGCAAATAACTATTCGCCGAAAAACTTTATGCCGGAGTTTATTTCAATGAATAACTTTACTTAAGTTTTATTTCTTTGTTTCTCTTAAGTTTTCTTAATGCATTATCCTGGCGGAGAGCCTTCTTACCGTTTACGGTACTTATAAGACATTATAATCTGAGTAGTTCTCCGTACTGGTGGATTTTAATGGCTTCATGCTTTAATATATATATGCCAAGGTTAGTCATGAATATATAATGCTGGGAAAACATACGGTATATGCTTTTTATTTTTGCATTTTGTAATGCTATAATTAAATATTTGATTATGATTAATTTTTTAGGCATTAATAGCACTTTATTGATAATTTTAATTAAAAAAGGTGTTTATTAAAGTCAAAATTCTTTTGATAATTAGTTAGAAATTGAGAAAATAAGGAAATGAATAAACAAATCTGGAAAAAAAGTTTTGCTTTACTTGTACTTAAAAATAATTAATGTTTTGCTCCAATTTTTTTCCCTTATCAATAAAACATTTAAATGTAGCGATTCATTTATTTTTTACATAGGCATATGTAATTGCTTTAATTTTTAATAAACCTATAACTATTTTTTATGTCATATTTTAGTTTTATTTACTGATGAACGAAACTGCAGATGCAAATGCAATTAATATTTTATCCGAAGGACTACCTGTTTATAGAGTAAAACGCTCTAAACTTGCAAAGCCTTTGGCGCTGTTTTTAGACCAAAACAAAAATTTGGTGTATCGAGAAAAGGTGACAACCGGCAATTTTTGGAAATGTTTGTTCAACAAAAATAAAAAAGGTATAATTTTTGATTTTTTGATAGCTATATTATTATGTGATAATTTCTCCATATTTTTAGTTAATGTGACGGAATTGCTAGACGTTCGGCAGGGTTATAATAGCGATGGCTTGCACAGGGCGTCAAAGCACTTCAAATTTCAAGAAGTTGCACCGGTTTGGTTTTTGGCATTAATAAAAGTAGTTTCATATACCAATACGAGTTTTAAACTCGAAGTTTAAGATGTATAAAATATTGCGTCTTTTAAAAAAAAACTCAGGCACTTAGTCTGGTTAATAAATGCTATGTCCGGTTAATTGTCTATTTACCTTAATTATTATAATAGTTATTGATTGAACTAATTTATTAAAGGTTTATAGGAGTCGAATTGCTTTTCCATAATTTTTAAACATCCTCGTTTTGTGTGCAAGTCGATTGATTTTGTGAGCAAAGATGAGGAGAAGTCTCGTTTATGGTTGGACGCCTTAAAGCAAGTGATCGGTCACTCTACGAAAAACTCGATATCTTTCAATGAAAAGCTTTGGATCATAAATAATTTTCAAATAGCTGACCTCAATAAAAATGGTATGTGCTTTTTCGATTGCACTTATTAAATTTCAACTTGGCGTCATTTGGTGTGTTAGCGAGCCGGAAGACAATGTGACATGTCTATTTTTTCCGGCATTTTTTGTTTGAAGGTATTATGGTAGTATTTAAATTTAAAAAGTTTGAGACAGTCAAATTGGCTTTGTAGAGTGTAATTATCGTTCTTTCTCTTTTTTTAGGCGAAGTCGCTTTTGATGAGCTTTGGAAATTGTTGAAAAAATTGAATTTGCAACTTAGTGAAGAGTACGTTCGAGAAATCTTTCAGGTTTTTTTTCAAATTTTGTATCATTTTGTAAGGGATTTATTTTTTATTTTAGGAAATTACATCGAAGAAGCAACGCACCGCTTTGAATAAAAATGAATTTTTTGATATGTTTCAAATGTTAAGCGATTTGCCGGAGTATCGTAAAGCGCTTCGGTTAGCAAACCCGGGTGGTGAAGAGTATTTGGATCACAATGGTGTCTTGAGGTTTCTCACTGAGGAGCAAGGCGTTCGTTTTTTGCAATTTTTGAAATTGTCAATTGTTTATTTTAAGCGGAATTTTTAGTTTACATCGTTTAACGAAAAGGCGGTGATTGCGTTTTGTGAAACGAATGTGGACGAGAAAAACATGCTGTTATCCTTAAATGGTAAAAATTTTGAGATTTAGTGCAATTTCAGCGGATCTGTAGGCATATCTTAATTTTTTGTAGGCTTTCGTCGTTTATTACAGTCTAGATGGGGCAACATCTTAAAGGAGAACCACGAAAACATATTCCAGGACATGGACCAGCCTCTGTCACATTATTTTATTAACTCCAGCCACAACACGTACTTAATTGGCCTGCAGATTTATGGGAATGCGACGGTGGAGGGCTATATCAATGCGTTGCGGAAGGGGTCGCGCTTACTGGAACGTATGTTGTGATTTATTGTGTGAGGGCTCCTTTAAAAGTAAAGTGCTGAATTGCATTTTTGGAAGTACCATATCCGGAATTTTTTTTGAATATATTGGATTCAGATCGTTTTGCATTGGAATGTGCATTACTTATGGCGAGGGTTGTTTTAGACTGAGATTGAATCGTTAATGCAATATTACTGGTTTTTAATATACGGATGAAAATTTATTTACAGTAGATGTTTTTGATGGTGATTATGGTGAACCGTCAATTACGCATAAAAGAACGTTTATTTCGGCAATTAGCCTGCGCGATGCATTGAAGTGCATTGTACGGTATGCCTTTCAAACCAATCCATATCCCGTCATTTTGACATTGGAAAATCACGTGGGCCTTATCCAACAGCGAGTAATGGCCGAAATTTTTGAAGAAGTAATTTTTTTTATCGTTTTTGACAAATTTTTGCGTGTGAGTGTAATTTTCAGATACTCGGAGATAAATTGTACGTAATTTTGCCAGAAAACGCGTTCAAGCCTTTGCCGAGCCCAAGTATGTTGAAGAATAAAATTTTATTGCGCGGCAAAACTTCGGGACACCAGTGCACTTTGGAGGAAAACGATAGCGCTGAAGACCCAAACAAGTCGCCTCAACTGCCCAAAATGTCCATTGACCCAGCATTTAGCCGACTGATTTCTTTGCCTTCAGTGAAATTTTCATCTAATATGTATAGCGATGTTGAAAATCGTCAGTTTTTCTTGTTATGAGGGTCATTAGATTTGTAAAGTATATGTGTTTTCCTAGATCCAATGAACGGCTCTCCATCACTTTCTGAAGGAAAGGTGTTGACTTATCTGGAGTCGCAAGCGCCAATCTTTGCTTATACAACCAAGCGAATTATTAAAAGTTATCCGAAGGGTATCCGACAAGACTCGAGTAATATGAACCCTATTCCTTCATGGCTATGTGGGATTCAGGCGGTCGCCATGAAGTATTATTTTTTTGGGGAGTATAAGCTAATTACTTACGCAATGATTGTTTTAGCATGCAAACCCCGTCCGAGGAAATGGACATTGTCAAAGGATTTTTTAACATCAATGGCAATATTGGATACGTTCTGAAACCAAAGGTTTTGTTAGACGGGTTAGGTATAAATTTATGGTTTTTGCTTTTATGTGACATAGATAATAGGCTTTTGGTGTTCAGATCCGAGACGAGAATTGACAAATGTAAAAACAATATTACGATTAGCGGTAAATTCGTCGTTTTTTGATCAGTTTACTGTTTCCGTTATCTTATTTTAGCTTATCTGTGGTCAATACTTCCCTAAGCCACAGACGGGTCACGGCATTGTCGACCCGTTTGTTAGCCTAGAAATTTTTGGTGCTGCACAAGACGAATGCAAGGTTCGAACGCGACCGGTTAAAAACAATGGTATATTGATATTAGTGTATATCACTATATAATCCTAACTGTTTAGGCTTCAATCCGGTCTGGAACGAAAATTTTGCATTTATGCTTTCCTTCCCGGAGCTCGCTATTTTGAGATTTTCAGTCAAGGACTTCGATCCGACGTCGTTGAACGACTTTATTGGAGAGTTTACAGTTCCAGTGAACAGCATTAGAGAAGGTTGATTAGGCACATTGAAATTTTGCTGTAAGTGTAGAGATATTTTTAGGTTATTCCCATATAAGGCTGAATACCGGACTGGAGCACTCTCCGGATGAAGCCGCGTCAGTACTAGTGAGAATAGAGTTTGAAAATATTTAACTTAACTAATTTCATACGTTTTTTTCAATTTTCAAGGAACACATTGTGATATTTCTCATAAATTTTTTTTTATTTTTTTAAAACAAGCAACCGGTCATCAGTGAGCAAAACATTCTTTAGTTATTTTGTTAAATATTTTGTAACTAATAAAAGCTTTATGAAATCAATTCTATTAGATAATTGTAAGAATGGAATGCTTTGATTTCGTGGTCAAAATAATATTTTTTGTTTAAAATTTGTGATTGTATAATTTTCTACGGTCCTTTTGTTAAATTTAAAAAAATTTATTCAAAAACAAAATTACTGTCAGACATTAAACAATATTTGTCAACCGATTCTTTTCCTGCTATTATGTGAATAAAATTTATTTTCAAACCTATTTCGGCTTGTATTCAATTCCGAGACCAAGCTTGTTCGTGGATTCGGGAACATTGAGCAAAACGAATTGCGACGAAAGTGTGAGCTTTACAGCCGAGCTCAGATCATGTGTCGCCGACAACACAACCTAAACAAAAAAAATGAAAAAATTAGGACAAGACGAGTGTGATGAACCTGTGATTTACTGTCGACTTTAGCACGAATAATCAAATTTTCATTGGCGCGATATTTCGAAGCGAGTCCAAATTTGGTGGTTTGGTCACCGACTGTCCATCCTAGCTGGGAGCCCAACTCGAGATTCTTGTGAACTTTGTGGTACCAAGTGGCGCCGAATTCACGACCGTCATTTGTGTAAGAGTGAATGGTATAATCCGGGGTCTATAATTTGGCATAAATAATCATAAGGTGGCAAATGTGGGAGAACAGAACCTGGTGACCAAAAGCAACACTGGTGCTCTTCAATTCGTTGGAAGCAAGATCCAATTTCGTTTGGGCACCAAACAACCAGTTGTTGCGCGAAACAACTCCAGAGAGCGTTAAGAGTGGTCCTCCGTGAAGTGTCAAGTCGGCATTAACCTAGAGTGTTAGATTGAGTTTCGAATAATTTTTATTTTGCCATGAAAATAACCTTAAGCAAATCGCCAGTCCAATCGGTTTTCAATACTCCACTTCGCTTAGCAGTGTGCGGCACATAAGAAGAATCGAGTGTGACTTTAAGCCCCTTAGCGAATTGATCTTTAACTTCAATAACAGTTCCTAACGTGTTGTCAGTGTTCCATTTTTCGGTTAAAACCAATCCTGAATACAGCAAAAACAGTTAATAAAAATGTAACTTGAAAGAGGAATTTATAAAAAAAAACCGTGCTGAGGTGCCTTGTATTTAATCTCCAAATTGCCAGTCAATTTTTGATTGGTCAAATTGTGGTTTGCGCCAGTCTTAAACTCAACAGCTCCATTCGAACCAGAATTTGAGGTCGAATCGATTTTGATGCTTCCATGGACTAAAATAATAGATAGATAAAATAAAAATAATAAAATTAGTTTTTTTTTCAAAATTAGCAAAAAGCAAATTTAACACTCACAGTATCCTTTGTTGAATAAATCTTTTACAGATTTATTAATGTCGTTGAAAGTCGGTGGTGTCATATTGCTAAAAAATATGATGATTAAATATCGACATGTCGTGAAGAAATTTATTCTCACATTTTGTATAACTAACCATTATTCTTTTTAATATATTTCAAAACAGACATGATTATTACAAGAAATTAAAACTGTGACGCCAAATTCTCATGCTTTTGCAATAACGTTCTTTCAACGCATATGGATAGTAAAAATTGATAAGTTTGATCAATTATTTTCACACAAATAGATTTCGAAAAAACCGACACAACAAAAGAAGAAAAAAAAAGCTTCGAAAAAGGGGTTTATAATTTTCGTGCACTTGCAAAAGTGCAATTTTCAATAGTGAAAATTTCAGTTTTAAACAGAAGTGAAATCAGGGTATATGCGCAAATTTGAAATGTAATAATTAAATTTTTGTTAAAATTGAATCACGGATTTTACAAACGTTATAAAACAGTAATTTCAGCAAGCAAGTCAAATGAATAACCTACAGCGCCAATTTCAAAACGATGATAGAGCTGTTATGCAACGAAAATGAAATTTTTTTAATTTAAATTTTTTTCCAAATTATAAACTTTCATATTATACCTATAATAGGTTTCAGATCACAACGTTACATAAAAATAACTGAATTTTTATAGCGCACATATTGTTCTCCATAAAATTTTTTACAAATTGTCAAATTTAAACAAAAAACGAACACGGAGAAAAAATTTTAGAGGCATCCGAAATCGTGGAAAAAATAAGACTGTAAGGGACAATTTTCAGACGGCCATGGTTTGTCAAAACCTGATGCAACTTAGTTCTACGATTACTTTCACATTGTTCTACATCAAATTCTCTACAGATTGTCAAATTCCAGCGAAAAATCGGACCAGATAAAATAATTTTTATATGGTTCGAAAAATTTGAAAAAATTGAGGCTGTATGGGTCAATGTTTAGACCTATGGTTTGTCAAAACCTGATTCAACATAGCTTTGCCTTTAATTTCATTGTTCTCCATCATTTTCTCTACACTATATTAATTTTTTGTGGAAATCGGAACCAATGAAAAAAATTTATAGGGTTCGGAAAATGAAAAAATATAAGTGTATAGTCTTTAAGGTCAATAGTTTAGACATAACGTTATCAATCTTTCTTTCAAACACGAATTTTTATACGATTATGTTGTAACATTGACATTAGGAAAAACATGTGCTACGTATATGAGCCAAACAGTTTATTATATTAGTATGAAAGTGGGAAAACCGTAATATCAAAGTGCACTTGCAAGTATGTTAAAAAAATAGTGTTTAAATTTGTGACAAATTAATTGTGCAAAGTTCGAAATTTTTGGCAAAAATTTAAAAAAATTTTTCGTTGCAGATCCCCTGGAAATAAACTAGTCTTTTGAAAACACTGAAAGGAAAGATGAGAAAAGGCAAGAAAAACGAAAGACAAGTTTTACTTTGTAAAAACAACGAAGAACAAAATGTTCTTAAGGCATATCCAGTTAAGACAAAATTTCCATTAATTTTGTATTTTCAACGAAAAATTGCCAAAATTTATGTATTCAACATTGTTTTCAAATTTGGCATATCAAATTTTCACTTGGTTAAAATTGGCGTGCATATGAATTTAATTTTTACACATTGACGCCCGATAATGTTTTTGAGAAACTTACTTTTTGCCATTTTTTTGATAAAAATGAAAAATTTTCATGCGTGCGGCAGAGGTGAAAATAGTGTGTAAAAAATAGGACAGTTTTTCTTTTTGAGAGAAAGACGTCTTCAAACGCTTTAAAAGTTTCTGCTAAACATTTGACAGAAAAGAAAAATGGTGCGTAAAAAATTCACTAAACTTGGTGTGGATACACACGCGAGTGCAAAAGAGGCGGTGCGTAAAGAGAATGAAACATTTGAATAAAACAGCAGATTTCTTCAGCAGAAACTTTTAGAGGCGTTTGAAAACGCCCTTTAAAAATTAAAAAACGCATATGCATTTTTTTTTCTTATTATCCATTGCTTTTTTCTTTCAAAAAGAAAAACCGTCCTATTTTTTGCACACTATTTTCACTTATGCCGCACGCATGAAATTTTATTTTTGAATTTTGTGCATACCCGGGTATGCACGAATTTGAGAAACGTGAGTTACTGCATGCATACCTGGGTATCAGTGTTTGGCCAAAATTACATTTTGAAAAATTTATTGCCAAAAAGCCAAAAAAATAAAAATTTACTGTTCAATTTTGGCAGTGTTGAAGGAAAAAAGTTTTTGCATTTCTTACAAACAGTTCAATTTAAGAAAATAGTTTTTTTTCTGTTTCGTATAATATAATTTGCAATGTAACTTAACTTCCTTGCTCTTTCCTTACACAAAAATTTTAACACACAAATTTTACAAAATTTTTAAAACATACCCTGGAAGAAAAACCATCCTATTTTTTACACACTATTTTCACTTACGCCTCACGCATGAAATTTTATTTTTGAATTTTGTGCATACCCGGGTATGCATTTGGTCGTAAACGTGTTAATAAAAAAATTTGAACTTTTTTTGCAAAAATTTCTGTTTAATAAACGAAAGAGCCCTGTTTTTAGGCTGTATAATGTTTTTTATGTATTCCTACTTTTTTTCAAGCTTGTTAAAGCATTGGTCAAAAATTGTTTATTTATGTTATTTGAATTTCATTTATCTGCTTTTCTTGCGCAAAACAATTTCAAAACGATGATAGAGCGGTTCTACAACGAAAACGAAAATTTTAAAAATTAAATTTTTCAAATTAAATTTTTTATGGTTCAGCTCAAACAGGGGTTGTAAATAAAAGTTGAGCAACATTATCTTATCCTTTATCCCAAAAATATTATTCTGCACGCAATTCTCATAATAAAATTAAAATTTTAGGTTAATACCGGCAATTGAAAATTTTGTTGAACATTTAAAAAAAGTGCAAAAATTGAGGGCGCCGGGGTCGAACTTTGAACCCATCATTTTTTAAAATGCAATACGAGGTGGGAGTGCGACTACTTTTACGCTCTCTACATGTCCTGCGTTACATGTTATAAAATTTTGGTGAAATTCTCGGCGATGGAAATTTTTTAAGAGCAACTTGAAAAAGTGCAAAAAAATAGGAGACTTCAGGTCATTTTTTTATTAAAAATGATTTATTATAGGTATTTTTGTGGAAATTAATATAGTAAAGTGCAGAAAGTTCTGCTAAAGAAGCGTCATATGTGAAAAACAAGTTATGCATGCCAAGTTGTATGTAATATGTTCATTAAAAATGTATAACCCAAAGTGATTTTAAATTCGCGCCAAAAGTTTTTTAAAAAATGTCGGAAAAATTTATGTTTGCTTTACGTATTTTTATATTGTTCAAAAACGTTTCATTGAAAAATTTTTCCAAAAAATTTTTTGAAAACAGAACGCCAAAAAAAACTCTAAAATTTTCAAATTATAAAAAAATTATAAAAGCAAGCTATGTTAGCATCAGCATAGCTTCAAAACAAGGCTAGAAAGCTGTCTTCAAAATTTTTTTAGGATTTCCTATAGAACAGGACTAAAGTTTAAAATGAAAGTAAGTGGGAGTAATCTCATTGGTTTTTTTTAGATGACCCTCAAAAGTTAATACTGAACCGTATATGTGATGTTTAACAAATGAAGTAATACAGTTCTGTTATAATGTTTTCGATGGCTCAGTGGTAGTGTCGCTGTTTTTGTTCTTCCCGTCGGATTATTTTTAATATTTCTGAAGTTTTTAATATTTCTCATATTTTGCTAAATTTTTAAATTTGCGCCATTTTTGAGTATTGATTTTTTTCAATGAAAATTTTTCTTTAAAAAAAAAATACGTGTGCCTATCGTCGAAAATTTCACTGAACGAAATTGGCCTGCTTGCGGATTATCGGATTTAAATTAATAGCTTATTGGCTTTTTTTATATGGATTTTGAGATTTTTTGTTTGTATTATTAATTATTTTTGTCAAATTTAGATTCATTGGTATTTTGCATCTAACAATGCAAGTTGAAATCCTTACTGCAGAAGAAAGTGATGTTGACGGCACAGCTAAACGGGTGGCCAGCGTTACATTAGAATCAGACAGCTTGTCGGAAGCACCAAAATCGTTTCGTAGCAAACGCCGCAAACGTCTGCCAAAACGAGAGAAATTAACCCAAATGATCATTGACACAGCTGCGATTCCAACAATTTTAAATCTTGACAATAACAGTATGTTTATTTTATTTTGCTAGAGTTATTATAACTTCTTTTGGGGTCACTCCAGTTTTTTTTAACGAAATATAAGTAATTAAAATGCGCAAATGATAAGAAATTAATAATTAACAATTTAATCGTTCAAAAAATGTCTAAAATAGCATTACGGTGGTTTTCATCATTTTGGAAAAAAGTAACCTGTCCACCCTAGGGTCAAATCAGCGACCCATGGACAACACAAAAACACGAAAGATTCGAATGCAATTAAAGTGATAAGAAAACTGGAGTTTAGCCTTTTCTTTTTTTTTTAATTTTGGTATATTGTGTTGTGTTTAGGCGAAAAATACAGGATGGAGTGGGAAGTTTCTAAAAGCCCTATAATTTCTGATTTTTCGTCTAGTGAAACGCGCAGCGATTTTGATAATAACGATGACGCCGATGATGAACAATCGGATTGGCCAGGTGCTGTAGGTACTAAAACGTCTAAACTGTATAAAAAAGATTCACAAATGGAAAGACATTCATTTTGTGAAAGCTATGACCGCCCCAATTGTGTGCCATTTCCAAATTCGACAACTACTGGAATAACCACATCTAGTTCAATAAAGAAAAACGGGTTAAGTTCAAATGTGTCAAGGCTTATTGAACGATTTATAGATGACTCGCAGCAAAAAAAACTCACCCTTCATCACGCTTTCAAAATTTCTTTAGTGAGTTTTTTTTGCTATTATTTTTTGGGGTTTTTTGATACTTAAATCAGCAATAAATGTTGGCTTGCTAATCCTCGCAATTGTTAATGCTATTTTTATTCTGTATTATGCTATACAATGAAAAATGGGGTGAATGATCTGTTACCTATAACTGACTTCAATACTCTTTAAATGCCTGTTATGAGAATGTTTTTAAATGAATTATTGCAGATCAACAAGTTTTTGAGCAACACTCCTTCAATTCAAGTATCGAAACGTGGCAGGGACACAATAATTTTGAGAAAAGCTCTTTAATTAATTGTTAATTTATTTTCAGTCAATTTAAAGCACACTTTAATTAAACGTATTTTAAGTTTTATAGCTTTGGTTTTTGTACTCTTTTTTGATATTGAAGGTTTAATAATTTTGTTTCAATTAGGCCTAAACGTTAGTTTGTCTTTTGTGGATGAGTCGTTTTGATTTAATATTAATGGGTAAAAGCCGATGTTTTGCATATTTCTCAAGCTTTTTTACTATTGTTGATACTTTACCTTTATACAACAACCGTTAATTCCGCAAAAATGTTGTAAAAATTTTTTTTTATATTTTATGTTTAGTTTCAAAATTACGTTTCTCTTTTTTTCTTTTTGAGTCCGGATTGAAAGTTGGGGTCGGATTTTCTCTTTTCGTCTCAGGTTATTAAGTTGGATTTATATATTTTCTTTTTGAGTTCTCATTCAGAATTGGTGTCAGCTATTGTTGTTTTAATCCCGTATCTGAAAGTCAAATTGGGATTATTTTACAACATGGCTTTTTGATATTATTTATTCCAAGTGTTTTTTAGCCAACTTTTTATTTATTAAAAATTGTTTAACTTTTACTTTTTCCATTCATTTTATATTTTTTATTAATATATGTATTGTTTTCCCAAAAACGCGTATCTCTATTTTGTTGTTAATAGTAGGTATACCAATTGATTGTTTCTCTTTTTTTAAAGATTAAGTCTCAGTTAGTTTTATATTAGACTTTGTTAAAAATGCTTTTGTACTATAGGTAAATTATTTTTTAGCGATTATGTATTATTGTTCTTTAAGTTGTCAATTATAACTGTTGGTGAGTTGTTAAAAAATATTGACGAACTGATTAGCGCTTGGTTTGCTGATAATGTGTATGTTTTTATATTTATATTGTATATTATGTATTTATTGTAAATTTGTTGTTTTGAAAATTTTATGTATATTAATACTTTTTTTAATAAATGTTTATTTCAAAAGGGATGGAAGTTTGAGTTTGTTATGGTTATGCCATTAATTGTTCTGTATCGTAGATCTCATTTTGTTCTTTTTTTGTTGTGAATTATGAATTTTTATAGAATTTTTTTTCACGTGATTAAATCGAATGTATTATGAATGAGGAACAGAAGTGCGATGACTCAAATAAAGTCCATAAACTGACGGTTAATGTGTAATTTTTTTTTACTTGGAAAAAAGGGGTTTTGTAAATACTTGAATTAAACTCACGGGTGTTGCGTTGTAGAGCTGTTTTTTACCAGAGGGTTCCTATTTCAAGGAGTACATCAGTTTAGTAATATTTTTAGAATTATATTATAGGAAAATGATAGTATTACGCCATAAATCTTTATTCAATGTAGGTTTCATTATTTTTAAACATAACTACGTTAGATTATATAAAATGTATTTTATTGTGTTTAAAAATTATGAAAAAAATTTTCAGTGTATTTTTCTTTTTTAAGTTTTTTAGTTCGATTTCTACGACAGGATTTTCTTTAGTTTAGCGTTTTTTCCGGTCTCATTGTCCTGCATCTTTTTGTCCGCACGCCTTCATATGTAAAGCAAAACGTTGAACATTTGTTCAAAACATTTTGCGATATTTTTCGCCCAAAGTTGTTCACCTTACAATATTTTTTTTAGTTTTAGTAAGGCGCTTGAAATTTTAAGGTACATTAATTTCGTATTGTTGCCTTTGTTTTTTAACTCGTTTGTACCTTCATAGTCGATTTCTATGACAGGGTTTTCTGTTAATTTAACTGAAAAGCTTTTATTTTTTAATGTTGAGGCATTTTTTAATGTCGCCAAAGCAATTAATGTATGTTTAAATGCTAATTTAAGCTTTCAAAAACAGTTGAAATGTGAGCTGTGAGCCATTTTTAACGGCCCTCAGTTTCGATTATGTTTACTGATAAAATTTAATTAAGTTTTGGGATCAAACGAGTTTAACCATTTTTAACTTGATCTTGTTGAGATGGTCAATGTATTTTATGGTCGCGGTTCACTTTTATTTTTTTAGAGAACTGAGCGGCAACGATGGATTTCACTCGACAGAGCACATTTCGTGGCCCTTATTGAAGGCGCTGCAAAACAAATACTGGGCACAGCTGCTCCCAGCTTTACTGTCCTTTTATTTGATACGACAACGAGACGCGGTAGTTTGGCAATCAAGGGTATGAAAAATGTGCAAATGTTTTGGGCGGCGCTATCAATGTACGGAGTTCATTTCAATCGTCGTGTTGCTATTCATTTAAGCAGCATTCACTCCTAGATCGAATTGTTTTTATTGATTTGGTTAGAAAATGTTGAATATTAATGTTGGGTTAAGGGATTTGTTTGAGTCCAAATTGGTTTAACAATTGATTTACAGGGTGGATTAAAAAATATTTAGAGGGCTGGTTTTGGTAATTATGTGATCGAATTTTAATTTAAATAAAATATCTTGAAATAAACTAATCAGCAGGTTTTTGGAATTTGTTTAAAAACATCATTTTTTACTGTAAGGAACGCTTTTGGACAACTTCTGAAAACATAGCAACTAATTTTTGTATAAACATAGAAGAAAACTGTTAAAAAAAAATTTTTTGACTTATTTTGTACATTGGCTCAAATACATTAACTCAGGCGTAAGCGTCATTCTAGCTGTTATACCTATTTTGCTTTTGTTAATACTGTTTTTAAAATTTTTTATGTTTGCAGAATTAAATGTTTTTTCTAATTGTGCAGCTGTGATTTCAATTGTAATTTGAAAAGTTAATTTATATTTTAATTTTTATGGTTTGGTTTTACTTTTTTTGAATTAATCGACATTTAGTTGGTCGTGTGCTATCTTCATTTTCATTTTTGAGCTTTGAGTAAGGTTTTATATTGGATTAGCTTTAGATTGTGAAATGAATGGACTTTTTATTGTTGTTATTGCAGCAATTTGTTTGATTTGTGTTTTTCTCTTTGTTATTTATCTACAATTGCCTGAGCGAATCAACTGCGACTTTGTTGGAAAACATGTATTTATTACAGGTAGGCATATTTTGCATATTCAGGTTATTTTGTTTAAAGTTTGATCGGTGAAACAATAATGCTGCAGCATCATGAAAAACTTTAAAAAAAAATAAAAACCCAACATGCTGGGTTTTTATAACTAGTCGTTGATCTATTTTTTTAGCCATTGGGCAAAAATTGCTTTTAAGCAAATATAATCTAATAGCTTAAGTTACACTCTAAGCCTATTTGAAAATCTATGTAGTTGAAAATCTAATTTTAGGCGGATCAAAAGGTATCGGTAAAGCTGTTGCAGTGGAAGCACTGAAAAGAGAATGTAGTTGCGTGACCATTGTGGCGCGGAATTTGAATGCTTTAACACAAGCTTCAGAAGATTTGGCAGGGATTTGCCGAAATGATCAATTTGTTCAATACTTCCAAATGGACGTCTCAAAAGGCTATAAAGAAGTGAGTGGGTTTCTCCATTTATGAGAGGCTGGTGCAGAGGAGAGTGGTTTGCTTAAAAATTATATGATTACAATAAAGCCATGTCATTTAAGATTTGTTGCTCTAGCTGATGATAATCCTTATTAACACGTTGACACCCGAAAAAAACTTTTTACCTTTTTTTGATAAAAATGAAAAATTTTCATGCGTGCGGCAAAGGTGAAAATAGTGTGTAAAAAATAGGGCGGTTTTTCTTTTTGAGAGAAAGACGTCTTCAAACGCTTTAAAAGTTTCTGCTGAACATTTGACAGAAAAGAAAAATGGTGCGTAAAAAATTCATTAAACTTGGTGTGTATACGCACGCGAGTGCAAAATCGGTGCGTACAGTAGAATGAAACATTTGAATAAAACAGTAGATTTCTTCAGCAGAAACTTTAGAGACGTTTGAAGACGCCCTTTAAAAATTAAAAAATGCAAATGCATCTTTTTTCTTATTATCCATTGCTTTTTTCTTTCAAAAAGAAAAACCATCCTATTTTTTACACACTATTTTCACTTACGCCGCACGCATGAAATTTTATTTTTAAATTTTGTGCATACCTAGGTATGCACGAATTTGAGAAACGTGAGTTACTGCATGCATACCTGGGTATCAGTGTTTGGCCAAAATTACATTTTGAAAAATTTATTGCCAAGCCAAAAAAATAAAAATTTACTGTTCAATTTTGGCAGTGTTGAAGGAAAAAGGTTTTTGCATTTCTTACAAACAGTTCAATTTAAGAAAATAGTTTTTTTTCTGTTTCGTATAATATAATTTGCAATGTAACTTAACTTCCTTGCTCTTTCCTTACACAACAATTTTAACACACAAATTTTACAAAATTTTTAAAACAAAAATTTTTTTTCATTTTTTTCATTTTTTTTTTAATTTTTGTTTTTTACAAAAAACTTTGTCAAAAAAATAAAGAAGTTATTTTTTGTTTTTTTTTGCAAAATTTTTTTGACAAATAAGCTTTTGGAGAAACATAGATTCTTCTATTGATAAGATAATCAATTTTGAAGCCATAAAAGAGACATTACTTTACTGCAGTAGTTGTTTTACAGCATTAAATAACTACATTAGTTGTAACATTTCAAATTCAATATAATAATTTCAACACTTAACATTTTTAAATTTGCGCTCATTTTGGCGTGTAGTTCTGGCAACTTTTTCATGTTTCATGACAAAAAGGAAAAGTTGCCGATTAGTATAGGTAGGGATTGTTTAAAATGGAAAAGTTGTGTGGTTTGACTTTCAGACCCAGAGGCAGGATGTCACACAAATAACATCGAGAGTGCATGGCAGAAATTAAAATTGCAAAATAAATCCCTATACGGCGCCGCAGATTCACTGTTGTTTAGTTATATTGACGAGCATTTATGGATAAAAAACTTTATTTGGGCCTGATTGTTTTTATTCCTTGATGTCTCAAATTGTTCAGTTATACATTTGTGAGTAAATAATTATTACTTTTACAACATAACATTATAAAAAAAGTGAAAAATTTGTGGGGTCATTTAAAAAAGTTCCGAATAGTAATTTGACAATTTTCCTCCTATATTTGCTATTGGATTGTCGTTTTTGACTCTAGTTCTGATTTTTGCATTTGAATTTTTTTTGAATAGTTCCACCGTATTTTAAAATTTTTCTATCGGATTGCTATAAAATTTTTGATATTGCAAAGTAGTTTATTAGTAACAATGACTATTTCCATTTAGATTCAATCAGTGATCAGAACTGCGGAAAGCAATGCGGCGTCGGTGTGCAAAGGCGATGGAGGTATTGATATACTGATTAATAATGCTGGAACAGTAATTCAAGGCGGGTTTAGTGATCTGGACATTGATGCGTTTGAAAGCTTAATGAGGGTCAACTATTTGAGTTTGGTATGTAATTTTGGTGCTATTATTTGGAGTATTAATGTAGTATAGTTTTGTAATTAGATGTATCTGTTGTGTGTTTAGGTACATGTAACGCGTGCAGTTATCCATCGCATGAAAGAACGTCGCAGCGGGCACATTGCCTTTGTCAGCTCGGCTGCCGGGCAATGTTCACTTTGGGGCTATTCTGCCTATTCCCCGTCCAAATTTGCGATTCGAGGTTTTGCAGACGCACTTCACATGGAACTGTTGCCGTTCAACGTGGGAGTAACGATTTTTTACCCTCCTAACACAAACACGGAAGGCTTTCAGGAAGAATTGAAGACCATGACTGAAGAGGTTATTTTAGCATTTCAGATTGGTTGTAAAATGTTTTTTTAATAATATTTCTTTAGATTCGATTCATTAGCGACACGGCCGGCTTGTTTTCGGCGCCACAAGTCGCTTCGGTATTAACCCAGAGCATGGCTGAGGGGAAGTTTGCAGTGTCGGTGGGTCTGGAGGGCTGGATGCTAAAAACCTTATCGGCAGGCGCTGCGCCAGAACCCAATTTTTCTTCGGCTGTTGCTCAGGTTGGTCTTTCTTGTAGTTGCGATAGAATGCAATGAAAAAGCCAAAATTGAATTGACTAATCGGCACCTGTTTGTTCATCGCAAAATTTTTCAGTTCTTTTTGGGAGGCGTTTTGCGGGGTGTTATGCTAATCTATCTTGGACTTTTTAACAGTATTGTTTCCCGTTGTCATAAAGCCAAACAACAAGCAAATAATTAAAAGGGAGAGCGCTGGTTGGTTATATGCATTTTGTTGTTGATGTTAGAAGTTAATTAATTTTTTTATTACAAGTTTTTCTTTTTTGAGTGATAATTTGTCTGGTTATTTTGCTTTTTCAATTGTTCAGTTTTTTTTTAAGATTTATAAGGTGCCCTTTAAAAGGGAAAAATAAAGATTATTAAACTTTTTGTGGAAGGAACTAAACATTGAAAAGAACGAATGGTAAATAATGTATTGCGGTTTAGGGCTATAAGGACATCTGAGAAAATTTGGTTTACTACAAATTTTCTGTTTACAATGGTTGCCTTACTTAAGGGCGAAGTCATTTGACTCGGCATGCAGACAAAAATACGCACGAATAAAAGTCGCAGACAATAAGTCGCAGGCAAAATTCAAATATAAAAATTAGTATAACGGAATAAATTTTTTCAAAATTTTAAAATAATATGGTATATTATGTGATTACTGTATTCATATCAGAAAAAAAAAATTATTCCGTTATGCTAATTTTCATTTTTTTGAATTTTGCGTCTTATTGTCGGCGACTCTTTGTGTGAGGCATTTTTATTTTTGCTCAGTTTGACAAGTGACAATAATTCTAAGTTTAGAATATAATTTTGTGGTTGACACTGTATCACGTTCATCGATTTGCAAGTTTACCAAGGATTTACTAACTAACAATGTGTGGGTAGGACGTGCATCTTTTATAGTATTCAATTTAACGCTAAATGCAGTATAAAGATGCGTGTTTTAAACTAGAATGAACTATATACTTGTTGGCTTATGCAACTCCTTGTTGATATTTTGACAGCTCTTATTTAGCCTAATCCTAAATTGATGCCCGACAGTTACTAATTTCTCGAATTAATTTTTGGCTGGCTCAAAAAAGTGTAATGGCAATCTTCTGTGTAAAATTGTTAGAATGGAAGAAAAGTTGTGTAGACTGGAGGAAGAGCAGCCATTTTTCTAAAATTTTTCATAATCCCAAATAATATGGTAAAGGATAAAAATTCCATTCATTTTTCATTAGCTGTTTTCTTATAAGAACTACAGCCAAGTGAACGTGGAACATATCTTTAAGTTATTTTATATGAAGTAAATGGGCTAAAAGAAACAAAAAATATATGAAAAAATTGTTGGGCAAAAGTCAACCCGCCCGCCCAATGTTGACATATAAGTAAAATTTATTTTTTTATTTCTTTAACTTCTAATTGTTGGGCAAATTGTCGACATTAACAAACCCTTTGATAAATAGTGTTTATTAAGACGGCAAATTGTGTATTATTTAATTGGGCAAGCATGCTAAGTTTCGTGTCAGATGTCCACTAAGTTTTTTTTGGGGGAGGGGGTAAACATTCTGTTTAGCTGAAATTGTGGAAGTCATAGGTAGATTTGGGTGATCGTTTTTGTGTTAGGCTGAATAGATAAGATAGGGCTGTTTAACTGAAGGGAGAGATCTTTTAAGTGTTTTTACAGTTTTGCAGTTAGAAGGAGGGTAAAATTGGTAAAGACAGTTTTTGGGCCAATGGCTTCTGGTATCTTTTAAGTTTGATAATTTGGGAGTGATATATGTCGTATAGCATTAAAGCCCATTCAGGTAATTTGAAAGCACATACTGAAATCTTAACAATGAGGGCTTAAGGAAAGCATTCAACTTTTTAGTTAAGGTTTTATAACGGGTAAATCCGGAAACCACCTAAAGTCTTTTGCAGCTAAGTGATAAAGCCTTTTCTCTTTTATTTGTTTACGTGGTCCGGATTAAATTATTTCCTTGAACTTTGAAGACTAACAGTTATGAGCTACAATAAGCTTCTGCATCTTAGACTCTGTATTGTGACTAAATTTAATAAAAAAGAGCAGTTAAGGGTAGAAAACTATTTTTTGTATGCTCGTGGAATACTGTACACCACAGTTGTGGAAGAAAAGATAATGTCGCCGGAGTTACTAAGTGTTTGCTCAACTAGGACTTGTCTGCTGTTAAATGACTAAGTATTAATATGTATGATATGATTTAGTTTTCAAGCTTAAAAAATTGCTTTTATTTTACTCTTTTATTTGACAATTGTAATTCTGAAGTTTGTTTTCAAAAAAAAACAATTTTGAGCCAAATTTAGTGGTATGGAACATCCTTTTAAAAACCAAAACCGATTATCTTTCTTTATCAGAAGACTGACGATTTGTGTGACACTATTTCAGGCTTGTGTAAGCTTTACAATTTTTAGTTTAAGCATTTATGAAAAGAAGCATTTTTTCAGGACTGCAGGGCATTTCTTGATATTTCTCAACTCTATCCCATACTACACTTGAAGCCGTTATCCAATGAAGTTCTGCCAAGCCAGCTTAAATTTACAGTATCAAAGCAGTCCAATGATTTTGCGTCTCATAGAGTGGAAAAAAGACATAAATCGACAGACGACTGGGAGACGGAAAATGATCTCTACATGGATTTGATCAAAAATGGAAGACTACTCAATTTCTTTAGACTACAGCCAACAAATTTGTTGACAGACAATTTCTTAACAGGGTTTGTTTTGTTCTTCTCAAAAATTAGGCGTGAAGCCCAAGTTTTGATTATTGATTACTTGCTAAAGTTAATTTAGAAGTAAAGAGGTAGGGGAATCGTTTAAAACTTTTAAAAGCCTAAGTGATTCGGAAGCCGACCGACCAAGAGTGACCATGCTCTTAAAGGCTTTTTTTTCTCCTACACTAAATCGACAAACTCGCGGCGGTAACATTAACGATCAAATCAGTAAAAGACTGTATGGATTCCAACGAACCGGTGGAATGATTTTGCTGGGATAATTAATATCATTGCAAATTCAATGTCATACGTATCAACTGATGGCTTTTTTTTGTTAAACTTATTTTAAAGGTTTACAAAATATTTATTAAAATTTTTTCAATTATTCATCAAAAATTGCAGAAAAAAAATAATTTAAAAGATTTCCGAACAAAACAAATTTAATAAGTCAACAATTGTCATATCAGAGGGTTTGAGACTTAACAATATTTAAACAAGTTTTACATTGATAATCCTCCAGGATGAAACTCCACCGATGTTGGTGAAGTCCGCAGCTAAAAAGTTTAAGAAAGTTCGTGATGTTTCTTTTTGTTCAGTCAACATTCGGATTTAGGTGACAGCTTTGATACAATAAAATACAAGAATAATAATGCCTGATTTTATTATGATGCCTGTAATATGTATATACAAAAAAGCCTCAAATAATAGATAAACTGGAAATACACACAAAGAGAATACAGCTAAGGCATTAGCGCATCTTCTGATTATTGTACTTTTAATTATTTTAATTTAGCTTAGGCCTAAGCCTATGGCTGACCCATGGGTTTATTAGCCTTCTAATAACAAATGTTATAATTTAATGAAACACTAGCTTTATTGAATGTTTTATTTAGTTTACATTAAACAGCGTAAAGCTTCATTTGCTCCATCAAATCATTTTTATCGCGCAAACCAAACTTTTCACTCTGTCCTTGCATAATTTGAAAAATCGCATTCAACTGCTCGCGCCGAACTTCACTTTCCTAAAATATTAAACATCCGCTCTTTTGTCATTTAATGAAAATGTATTGTATTTTAAAAATTTAGGCCAATTTTGCCTGCTGTTTAAATTATTAATATGAGGAAAGGGTTGTGTTAAAGAGATGCCGCAAATGGATTAAGGGGGTACATTCAATAAAACACGAAAATCGACATTATTGCTAAGCGATAGTCCTATCAATTTGGTCATAAATAATCCTGTTAAATTGAACAAAGAATTCTATTTGCAATGAGAAGATTTGTTATATAAGTTTCAATAAAATAAATTTTGAAGAATAACAAACCTTTTTGCGCTCCTCATCGGTCATGCTCTGCTCAATCTTCGTGGTTTTTGCATGCAGTTGTGCAGTAGCCAATTTCCCGTGCAGTCCAATATCGCTCAACTTTTTTAATGCTTCTGCAGCGATTTCGTCTTGCGAATCAAGTTTTTTCAAAAACTTTACTGATTTCGCTTTATTTTTAATTTGGGTTTCTTGTTTGGACACCTTTGGTTTATATATCCTTGGATTTTCGGCTAAAGAAAATGCACGATTAAACGTTGATTATTGTAAAGAATTATTAAAAACATTGGAATGCATTTTGGTTTTGGAATTGTTTTAAAAAATGAAAATGTTACTAGATTCCTGAGGCTCTTTGTCATCTTCGCATGGGTTGCTATTGTTTTGATGTAAAGAAATCTAAAAACGACAAAAATGTGAATTGTTACATAGTAATATCTCAAACAAATATTATTAGGACTCCGCGTTTTTTTTTGCTGCTTGAAACTATAAAAATTTATTAGCAACATTTCTTAAAAATAATTTCCATCGTGATTGATAACATTTTCTCAGAGATTAGACTCCACAGTTAAAAATATTTAAAAAAAAAAAGTAAGCCATTAAACGGAAGAGGTGATAACCTGACGGAGCGATATCTGGAGAATACGGCGGGTGCGGTAAGAATTCCTATTTGAAATCAATCAGAGTGTATTCGGCTCACCCGGGCTTACCCATGATTTTTTCCTCTATGGATTATCGATTAGAGTGTCTTTTACGGATTTTGCAACATAAGGCCTTGCGTCATTATGCAGCAATATCACTTTATCGTGTCAATCAGCCCATTCTGGTAACTTTTCTGCAAGTTGATTACGCCACAGCACTAGTTGTTGCTCATAACGATTAACAGACTGTTCCACCAGGTTGGAAAAGCTTGTAGTACAGTATGCCGCGCTAGTCTCATTTAATGCAGAGCAATACTTTGACTTTGCGGTCGACGTTGTCGGCTCACCCATAATGGACAAACGGAAAGCGTTTTCTACTCGACGTAAAAGTAAGGTGCGAGTTGTTTTTGCGTTTGGGCAGGCGCCTGCAGTTCTTCGTCTTCGAAATGTTTCGACGGCTTGCCATTCTCCTTGTCGTCAAGATTGAACTTAATTAAAAAAAACTATTCTTGACAAGTTTTTACAGACTCTGAATCATTGCCATAAGCCTCAACGAGCATTTGTTGAGCGACGTTGGCGTTTCTCTTGAGATGAAAAAGGAAGAGTAAAACTTTCCGCAAATGACGTTTATCAGAAACAAAATTAGACATATTTTAACCTTAAATTAGAACGTTTTAGAAGATCATATAGCAAATATCATATATAAATAGAAAGCAGATAATACGGAGAAAACAATAAAATATAATTAGTTAAATAAAAAATATTTAAAACAAAAATAGAGCAAAGAATAAAACTGTGGAGTCATAGGTATACACCTACTAAAACAACATTTGGTACCTTTTCCGTTACGACTTCTTCTTTGATGGGGTGATTATGATTTAGGGTTTTAATTACACTCGAATTAAATTGACCTCTAAGTGCCAAATCCGTTGGAACGCCGCCTTCATCCTTTTCTAAATTTTTAAAAGAGTTAATATTTTTATATAAAAATAATTAGTGAATACGATAAAAATGACAGAATTTATTCAGACTTGGCAAAATGTTACGGCTAAACAGTTTGCGTGAATGAATGAAAGTAAAAAAACAATATAATTACATATTTTAGGGAAAATCTGGGACAGGAACGCTTAAAAATTTCAAAGCCATGAATAATTTATAACGTAATTTATATATAAAAGTTAAAATCTTAATTAAACAAAATCAAAAGTTTAGAAAGTCAAAAAAATATGTGCAAAATGCAAAATTTGATTTTTAATTGTTAAAACAATCGTGGCAAAATCCTAGTTTATAAATATAAATAATAATTTAAATTATAAAAAAGCATAGCAAAAAGTCACCATCGTAATTAAACTTGGAAAATGTGTAACAAAAACAAACGCAGCTGGATCCCGGAAAAATTGAATTTTTAAGCAGCAATTTTTAAACCAAAACAATGACGCTTGGACTTTGGGGCAAATATAAGGTAAAACACTTACCTGAGGTTTCGATTCTTCTAATCCAACGGTAAAAGCGAAAAATGAGTAGAACAATAAATGGTACGGTAATCGCACCACTAATTATCAATGTTAATATAAATAACAACTCTTGTTTGTAAAATAAATCGTCCAAAAAAATTTGATATGGTAGAAGGAACGAAAATACCATACTGTCAAAATACGCCCAGAAACAGGAATAGACGATACTCCTGTGAAATTTATGTTAAAAGACTTGTCCAGGAGTACCGACAAATGGCAAAAAACGCAAATAAAAATTATAAAATAATAGAATACATAATAATTTTTTAAGCAAAACGCAACGTTTCCAGGACGACAAATGGATTGCCAATTAATGAAAATGGTAACATAAATTGTGAAGCCTGCGATGACCATCTAAGCAAGTATCAAAAAAAACAATTTTAATAACATTTAATTTTCGTCTTATAAAGACAACTTTAAAGTTGTTGAAATTGGAAAAAATGAAAATTTTAATCAAAAACATGACACAATACGTGTGTAAATGCCGAGCGTTACTGTTCGCTACTTTTCTTAGAAGCGTACATTTCAGTGTTTATTACTGCATCAATAATTTTGGTATTTGTAGTACTTAAAAAGTGCCGAAATGGGCTAGAGAAGAGACGTTCTGTGCCAATGTATAGAGTGCAAGAGCGTTAAAGAGCGACTTTTGGCCGTATGACACTAACGTAGTGATATACAGTACCCAGCTTAATTGCAGCATTTCCTTTTATTAGGTAGTTCTTGTGTATTCTGTAGTGCTAAAAACTAGCAAAAGGCTTTGGAATATTACCGTAAAATTCGAACATAAAATCATAAGGTAAATTATTTCTGCTAGGTATACAATATGAATTTTGGTAAAGATAAAGTAGTATTAAGGGTAAATTACATATTCGTTTCAAACAACAATCCAATATAATTCGAAGCCAAAAATAATTTTTTATTCAAATTTATAATTAAAAAAGCAACACATGTACATCACAACTACATATATACCAAAAACATGGAGAATTCTATAAAACACTTCAATGACCGATCAATACTCAAGAAAATATTTTAAATTAGAAAAATACAAAACCAAAAATTATTGCATTTTGATTCAAATTGTTCGAATTTTTTGAAAAGCAAAGACCGAGTATCCCACAGGAGAATGAATTTTCTGATGTTATTCTCATTCAACTCGCGACGCCATTTAGAAGAATAACAAAATGACTGGTGGGTAATCTCAAAAGTAATTTTTTTACTAGCTCATCGGCTAACAAGTCACCTGGACGATTCCGAGCTAAATAAGGCTAAAAGAGGAAAGAACCTATTGAAGGTTCATTTAGAAAATCAGTGTGCCCGAAAGAATCAGGTCACAACGTTGGTATTAATGTTTAGAAATTTCTTATAAGATTGAATTTGCACAGCAATTTTGAGCAAGACTATAAATAAGATAACAATTTGAAAAAATAAGACAAAATTTTAAAGTAAGGCATTGACTCATGATTAATAAACAGAACTGAATTGTACCTAATAGATGTTACCAGAGAAAACGGGTATCATTGGCATCGCTGTTTTAGGAATAAATATTAGTTATGTCATATCATATTTTCTCAATTATTCGTGCCTATTTTTTACTATTACTATTTCCTGGTTTATATCGTTAAGCATGTTATTATAGAAGATTGCTTATTAAGATCTCAAAAAATTGCACGGCCAAGATAAGGTTTTTTTGTTTTAATTATTAAGTTAAACTTTTTTTGTGTCAGTACAAATACAAAAAACTCCCTAACACACCTCGAAACACTCTTTCAAAATTTCATCCCAAACTTAAAATACCATTTGTGAGAAACTTGTTGAAAGCTAAGAAAAATAAAAAGAAGCAGTCTCAAAGTATGGCAATTGAACAAAAAAAAATTGAATTGACCAATTCAATGTTGCGATTTGGCTCAAAGTGTGACCCACGGCTCATTTTTGACTAGTGAGTTCGTAAGATTAAGTCGACAACTTCGGATGAGTTAAATGTCTATGTTAAAGCTGCGATATATAAAACTCCGAATTTAGCTTGCGGCTGAACATAACTCGTAATAGTATGACTTTGGACGTTTGCTTTTTTAGCCATCTCAATTATGAATGTTGTTTTCTTGTTGTCTCACGCTGGAGTCAAAAAATAGAATTTCAAAATGAAGGGGTTATTAAGCCGTTGCCTATGACAAGCCACAACACTAAGTACATCATAATAACTGGTTATAGAAGAAAATTTTGCTAATTGTAAAAAATGGTTAGTCAAAATTTTTCACGATCAAACAGTAATTCATTCATAAATCAAATAAAATTTTACTCTTCGACTAGGGAAAACAGGATCTTGTCGCAAAAAAATATGTCGACTTTAGCGTTTTAATAAATAATAAGTCATTTCACAATATATTATAAAAAATAAAATTATCGCAATCAAATTTGCATGGCTCAAAGGTTTGGTTTAGGGACTCTAGAACACAATAGAAAATACAAAAAAACACACATAAGGAAAAAAAGAGAACGAAATGCTCCATAGAAAAAGCTAAATTTGCTTTTCAATTTAACTATAAAAATTTTTCGAGTTGACCAATTTTACGCCGAATTTATAAAAGCTCATATATTTTTAGCCCGATCGATATCTATTTTCCAATTCAAAGTTTGGCGTAGTGGATTCTTGCAAATCAAAAAAAACTTGTTGATTGGGATCATAGCCAGACTAAAATTCCGTAAAGTTTAAATACTGTAACGAGTGATGGGTAAAGGGTCACATAATAGTCGGTCCCACTAAGCCAAATTAAACATCAAATTACATTTTACTACGCCAAATTCTATGCCAAAAAAAATTATCCAAAAATTGGGAATTAGGAAAATGAAATATATCAATTTAAGTAAAACATTGTTTTATGTCTGAAATAATGACATAAAACTGACTACCCTGGGCACAAAACAAAAAAATTCTTTAGTTATTCAAAAATATGTAAATAACAAAAGTGACACTTAAGTGGAAGAAGCGCAGCCGTCCAATTCTTCATCTCTTCTCAACCAAAAATCAAAGCTTAAACTGTCCAAATAAGTCGTCAAATCCCGCCGAAGTGACTCCAGAATAGCCTCCGCTCGTTGAATGACCCCCCAATTCCAGAAGCGGTATAATTTCCTTGCAGACAATCCACTCAGTCCATTAATGCTCGACTGTTCGAGGTTGAATTGCAAGTGCGATGGCGGATTGATAGCGTTGGCGCCGTTGAACTGACTGCCCAGATTGAAGGAAGCTTGATTCGTGTTATAACCTTGCGCGGTGTTATTAAATAGTGAAGACTGTGGTGGAAGGTGGATTCCCATATTAGTTAATGAGTCTTTGTTGGAAGCGTTAACACCAGAGCCAGCAGGAAAATGTTTCTGTTGTTGTTGCGGCACTGAGATTCCACTACCAAAATGGAATTGCGACGACGGAAGTTGATTTGTTGTAGAAGAAGAGAGGGAGGTATAGTTGCCAAACAATGCTAAGATATCCAAATTGCTCTTCTTATTTTCTGCAAAATATTTAAAAAAGCTTCCCCGCGTAATATATAAAAGTACAATAAAAAACCTGTTACAGTACTGTTTAAATTAAGACCGTCAAAGTCATTAGCGGTAATGTTCGAATCTAAAACGTTTTCTTGCGCATTGTCAACTCTATCGGCCACCACAGCGTTATCGAAAAACTTGATTTCCAATCCGCTGTTATTTTCCGGCAAAGCCGATGCTGCATTTGCTTTCGTAGTAGTTGCGCTACTTGGCATAACATTGCTTCCACTTGAAACTGGAGCTGAAACAATGGGCCCAAACAAGTCATCCAAATTATTGCCACCAGTGCTTGGCAATGGCATATTAACAGACGAAAATACGTCACCAGTTGATTCCGACGATGTTTGAAGATCGAATAAATCGACAATGTTTGCTTTTTGATTTCTAGTCGTCTAAATACAGTATTTATAAAATATCCATAAATAGATCATTTGCCGGAAGACCAATTTGACAGGTTTGATTTCAAAAAATGCATTTTCTGCAAATATTAGTAACGTGATAGCCTTAAAAATTTAATTAAAAAAACCACCCTAACCAACGTAAAGAGAACTTAAAATATCATACTATTCAAAAAAGTAAACTATCCCACCCTTCTGCACATACAGAAACTTAAAAAAATGTCAAAAAAACATTAAACCCTGTCAAAACTATAGCCGGACTTGGATTTTGAGACATGTTTATTAATTTTTAAATAATATTTTTTTTAAATTTTTTAATAAAAAAAGAGCTTTTTAGGCTTACGCAACGTGGCACCAACTTTTCCGGATGTAAAAAGTTATAATGAATGTTCCCAGGGAAAAGAAAAAGAATAGTAAATAATTGCTTGAATTTTGATGTGCGCTGAGTACTAATATAAATAAAAAATTAGACACAAATTAACCAGATCCCTCAGAAAAAATTTTTTTACGATAAAATAGTTAAAAAAAAATACCAAAGTAGAACGTTCAAAAACAGTGTTCTGGCTTGTTTTCGGTTTTGAAATTGCATTTGAAGGTAAGTTCGATGAGCCTAAAGTATTTTTCTTGAATGACAAATGTGCATCCACAAAAAAATTCCATATATGTAATAAACTTACTGCATTTATCAACTGGTTTTTCCATTCCTGGGTCAGCAGGTAAATCAGCAGCATTAACGGGAGGAGGGACCCAATCTCTCATAATATATCGCCGTGATTCATATTTCGCACGTATAAATGTCTCCAATGTTTGGTCGCTTTGTGGCCTACGAAACATTTGAGGGAGTTAAGCTTCGTAAACTGCTTTAGCTTTTGAATTACCCATCACCCGCATGCTTTGCACTTGCTCGGGAGTCCATGTATCCAAGTTTACTGATTTTACCTAAATAATTATCATAAATATTGAATAATATGTGGAAAATATAACAGAAAAATAGAAAATATAAATCAAGGCAATGAAAAAAACTTAGCAAAATACAAGCATCAATTAGCTATCATGGGCAAAACATGTGCACATTTTTATTTTTTTACTTTTAAGAAAGTTGATTATAAGCAAATAAATTTCAAGAATGCAAACAGTTTTAATATCTGTAATTTCAATATTTCGTCCGTTATTGGTTTTAAAAAAACCAACATCATATGATCTAACATAAAACAAACAAAATCATAATTTTCATTCCATATTCACATTTGTACACCATGTAGCATTCCTTAAGGGTTACACAGAAAATGGCATACAGTATGTAAAGTAATTGAGAAAATCAGAACATGTGTCTTAATAATTACATAAATTCAAAATGACGCAAATGTATAAATATCAAAAAAAACCTTTGATATATGGACTCCTAAATTCCGGTGAAGGCCTGCACAACGAATACATAAAAACACACCAAGATTCCATGAAGCCCATCTTGGCTGTTTAGCCTCACAATCTGCACAATATTTGTTTTCTTCCTCGCGTAATGATTTTTGTAAAAAACCTGTGAAAAACCGAGTTAGACACAAAAATCTAGTTCAAAATGAAAAATACCTGAAAGTCTTTCGCTTCAATTTTTTTTAAATCAAGTTTGTTTTTCGGCAGCATATTAAAATACAACGGTTTCCACTAAATAAAATAACAAAAAATTAAGAAATATTAATCCAGGTGTCTTTTATAAACAATAAAAGACATAATTGCATATTTTAAAAGAAACAATCTTCTTTAAAACGAAATTCTATATTAATAAAAGCCTAAAACACAAATACTTTTGATCATGACAATATGAACTCGTTAAACGTATGGCACTTTTTGATTTAAATTTGTGTAATTATAAATCGCATTACAATGGAGCAAAAATAAAAGTTTTAACGAAATATAAAATTAAAATCTAAATTTTCATATTGTCAATTTTATACGTTACGTGCAAAATATATTTTCAGTAAACCAATTATCTGAACAAAAGCGTTTATAATCCCTTGTAATTGTTACATGTAATTGTGGCATTCACTGCAGGTAGTTCTATCAAGCCTGGTTTAACTGTTTACAAAAACTTTTAGCTTGTGATTCTTTAATCGAAAATGCAAAAAGTTACAGACATATACTTAAAGTTCATTTCTCGTTCTAACTTTCTTGTGTATAGGCCCACGTAAATATGAAATTTAACAGTATAATTAAATAAATGATCGTATGATCCATAAATTATCATAAAACTATATTATTGCCACCGCCTACAAAATGTAAGATATTAAGTCCACTGTTATATCTCATTTCACGTTCGCAGGTGTATATCTGCAGCCAGGTGGGCCCAGATACATAAATTTACTTATGCAGCTATATGCATGCATGCACAAAGCTATGTAGAAAAATGCATGTATATTCTAAAGATATAGAATACACATAGCTATACCACGCCAACACGACCAGACCATCATTGACTGAAAAAATTTTGTTGCCAAAAAATTCTAAAAATTTTCCAAAAAATGCCGTCCCGGGAATTCAAATCGTAACTTTAAGCAAAATTTTTTTTAAATTATAAGAAATCCGGGCATAAAATTATGTAAATCCTGCCCGATATTTCGTGGTAAATTTATTTTTAAGAAAATTTTAAAACGGCAAATTTGTTCAATTTTTTCTTCTCTTTCGAATGGTGTCATCCATTTATAATCTCATTGAACCATATTTTCACAAAACACTTATTTCTGTTTATTTTCCAAAACAAATCTAGTTGAAATTTAAGTAGTTTAAGTTAAGTTTCATACCAAATTAAGCTTTATTTTCCTTAAAGTTTATCATTCTTTGGACAAATAATTGAAAAAAAACTACTTGGAAGCCTTTTTCTTAAAGCTCAAAAAAATTATTTTCATGAATAGTTTTCGATTATCTCGATTTCTGAAAAAAACGATTCAATGAGATTATAAATGGATGACACCATTCGAAAGAGAAGAAAAAATTAAACTTTGCCGTTTTAAAATTTACCACAAAATATCGGGCAGGATTTACATAATTTTATGCCCGAATTTCTTTAATTGAAAAATTAAAAATAAATTTTGCCCAAAGTTACGATTTGAATTCCCGGGACAGCACTTTTTAGAAAATTTTTAAAATTTTTTGGCATTATATTTTGTTTTCTCAGTCAACGTTTTGTGAAGAGTAATCTGTCCATTTTGGAGTGTTGCTACTTTTACGCTCTCCACATGTCCTGAGGTACATGTTATGGAATTCATATAAAGCATAATATGTAAAAAAACAAGTTATGCATGCCAAGTCGTGTGCAATGTGCACTAAAAAATTGGTTAAAAATGTATAATCCAAAGTGATTTTGAATTTGCGCCGATCATATATCATCGAAATTTTCACTGGTTGAAATTGGCGTTCTGTAGATAAACACTTTACTGTTTCACGCTGTTTCTTCAGTACAGCGCAGCTGTAAACTTAATATTTAAATTTTTTTTTTTTTTAAAAATTGTATATTCCAAAAACTTGCAACAAATTTTATTTGCAAGACTTAAAACGTGAATATGCAAATGCAATCGTGATCATCAAGCAACAAGAGTTGATATCCCGTGATCCAAAAAGGTTTATTGGCACTAATATGCGATTTTTTGCATTTATTTCTTTGTTCGCTGCAGCTTTTTGTTTTTGCGGTATTCATTTTTTATGCTTAATATTTTTTTAAATTTTAATTTTTAGCTGGGGCTTTAAATATTCATGTTATCGTCTTGGTTCAAAATTTAACTTATGAAATAGAGCAGTTCGATAAAATTTATAAAGATTTGAGTGATCAAGCAAATACGTCTGGAATTGTATAATTTTCAATGTTGTTTTACAATAAGTTTTGCTGAAAAGCACGCTGTTTTTGGTACCTTGATTGAGAGAGAATTTGTATAATTTTTAATTTTACTTGCCCAAATCTTTTTTAGCATATTAATGTTTTATCGACCAACACAGAATGGAGACATATTTCAGGTTGCTGGGCTATATGGCCTTTATTTTTGAGGTATTTAAAAATATTTTGCTTATTATTATTAAGTTTGTATCGAAAATTAACGGAACTTTTTTAGATTGACCCCACAGATTTTTCACTTTTTTTTGAAAATTTTTTGAAACATTTTGCCAATAATTCAAAAAACCGCCAAACCATTTATATTTCAATATAATCTATTGTAATTATACGTATATTGACAAATGAACTACTGTATTTATACGTATCTATTTAGCTATAACTAATGGGCTGTTTCTGTCCGTACGTAAGTACGTATGTCACAAAAATTATTGTTTTTTTAAACAGAAGAGAAAAAAACTTACGGTAGGAGGCATTTTTAAAGAGATACTTTTGCACAGATATTTTATAAAGGAATTTCGTTTTAGATTGTGTATAACTTACAGGATTCGTATTTGAATTGTAATATTTTGTTGCTTAAGTTATCACAAAAAAGCGTGATTTTTTACATTAGATTAGAATATTGCTAATCTAAAACAAAAAATGTTATTTTCTGCAATAAACTCATTTTTATTTTTACTCAAAAAAGTTGTTTAATTTAATGGAGATGACAGAAACTAAAATTTGTATGCATTTCTTTATTTTCAACAAATTGTTTTGTGCACTGCGGATGTGATGACAACTGTATTAATTTTTTAGAAAATCCTTTTTGAACTGTAGTGGCTACTGCATCAACTTTTTGCATCAACATTTCAGAGAAGCTGAAGTAGTTTTTTTTAATCAGCATTTTTTACGTGCTGCTGAGGTGATTGCTAAAACAATAAGTTTTGAAAACTTTTGTAGCATATTTTTTTATTTGCAGCATTTTTTTTGTGCTGCTAATGTGATTGCAGCATTTAAGTTTTTAAAATAATAGTAGTATTTTTTTGAACGTGAGAGAAGGAAAAAGTGAGTTGCATATTCCGGTGAGCACATAATTTTTTCATCAGCATTTTTTACGTGCTGCGGATGTTATTTCTACTGCAACATTATTCCATGTTACTGCAGTAGACTTTTTTTATCTTTTATCTGCAGCATTTTTTTTGAAAAGAGTGCACTGCATGTTACGGTAGGTAAGCACAAAAATTTTGATGTCCATTTTTTGCATGTCTGGAAGAGGAGAATTTAGTTATTTTCAATTTACGTGATTTGGTGTAGTGAAATAAAATGATCAGCACATCAAACTGCATATGGATGCAAAGTTTGAGCTAGATTAAAGAAACAATTTTTTTGAAAATTTTAGTTGAGGGGTATTTTTTTTTTTTAATTACTTAATTAAGTAAACTTTGCCTATTTTCAAGAAAATTGTGCTTTTTCGTTTTTATACTTTTTGGGCGTTAAAACCAGAAAATTTATTTTCAATAGATAATGAAATTGCGGGTTTTGTTTCTTATTGTTTAAAATGGAAGAGTTGCGTGGTTTGACTTTAAAGACCCAGAGGCAGGATGTCACACAAATAACATCGAGAGTGCATGACAAATTGGAATTACGAAATAAATCCCAATACGGCGCCGCAGGTTCACTGTTGTTTAGTTATATTGACGAGCATTTATAGATGAAAAACTTTTTTGAGCTTAATTGTTTTTATTACTTGATGTCTCAAATTGCTCAGTTATATATTTGTGAATAAACAATAATTACCTTTAAAACATAACATTATAAAAATATGAAAAAAAATTTCAAAAAGTGAAAAATCTGTGGGGTCAATCTAAAAAAGTTTCAAATTAACAATATGTGAATAATATTATTTTTTAGAAGTATTGTTTATAGGTTAACTTACGATATGCAACAGTTTGATTGGACTTTAATTTGTGATGTCAATGTGCATATTAAGTTATCAAAGCTTCTGAACTATCTTTATTACAACGTTCCTAATCCACAGGACGATTCTGCATTTTTTGGGAAAGCGCTGTTTGATTTGAAGTTTTTTTCACTATAATGTTTAAAATAACACTTCCTTTGTGATGCAGTAAATCAGTTTGAAAATAGTCTATGGTTTTCTTTTTTATATTTAATATTCCATTTGTCGTTTTAGCCCTGTTATTATTCATCATTTTTATGATGCAATGCAAGACGCCCATGAACCCGTGCCCTTTTTGTATCCAGATATTGAAAGCGGTGTTATTTTTAGTCGGAAATTACTCCAAATGTAAGCTCTGTTATCGCATTCTGATTATGGTTTTGGTCTACGTATATTTTATCTCTTGATATTCTTAATTTGCAATGCTTTTAACATAAATTTTTTAGCTGCTTCTAATTATTTGTTTGATATTTTTATTTTATTAAACATTTCAGAGTTATTGAGAAATTGCACAACTCCAAAAATTTTCCGCTGAACGCTTTTACCATTGATTCAAATTTTGAAGTTTGTTAAATTTAAGTGTTACTTAAAATAACTAAATCATTTTTAAAATTAAGCTCAATAAAAAAATCCTAAAGCAAAATATCTTACTTAAATGGTCTTTAAAATCTACAATTTATAATAATTTGACGAACTGTGGACTTATCAGTTCATTTCGTATTGGTTCAGCCATTCCCGTAGCGGCTTTATTTTTGGCGTTTAGCACACGCTTTAAATCTTGTCATTAAATTTAATAATATATGATAAAATTAAAAATTAATAGGTTTTTTTCTACTAAAATTTTAGGTGTGCTTTGTTTTTTAACTTGAAATGAGTTTTTATTATTTTATTATTAAAAAATTCATTTGCGTATTGCAAATTCATTTCAGCTATCGTTACTTATTTGGAAATTGAGTGGTACTGCTCTCAATATAGTTGATAATCGTCAAATTAATATAAGTTTGATTTTTTGCAATGGACTGAGTGATAAAAATGTTGCCACAACTGAATGCTTGTTGCTTTATAATTATCCACATTATTTTTTATCTTCTTCGTCTTCATGTACAACTGAAGGAGGCGCGGAAAAAAAGCTCAGTAGCAAAGACATTTTTTTTGCTGTTAAGACATATACTAATTTTCACACAACTAGAGGTAATTTTGGTCATTAAATTTTTTTGATTGTAAAAAATAACGTAATTTGTTAGCTTATTGGCTGAGTTAAAAATATTTCGGAACCATATTTTTTTTATTTTGGGGGTTTTCCAGCATGAAACTTTCAGAATTATTAATTTTATTCTATTAGTAATATGGTTCTGGTAGACAATAGAAAATAAAAATTTTTATTTTTTTTATTACCTGAAATGGTTTTTTAGCATACATTTTGTTATTTTTTTCAATTTTAGTTAATTTCGTTAAAAATACGTGGTTTTTAAACTTGGAAAATGCACTTTTCTTCAGTGACAAAGAAGATCTTCCTTATATTATTAATTTGAAAGTCCCTAATACAGAAAAAGGTACATTTCATCATTTTCATAATGTCAATTTGATTGGCTTATCCTTTTTTAAAGTGAGTTTATTTAGGTCATTGCGGAAAAACATTTGCAATTTTGCGTTATTTTTTAAATCTTGATTCCACCGATCAGTTGCAGTGGCTGGTAATCGCGGATGATGACACATTGCTTAACACTGAGCCTCTTGTACAATTACTTAGTTGTATTTCTACAGATAATGAAATCATTCTCGGTCAAAGATATGGATATGGTTTTAGGGTGGAATCATATTTCCATTTTGAGGAAAGCGGTTACGACTATCCTACGGGTGGAGCCGGGCAAGTTTTTTATGCGATTTCTATTTTTTGTAAACGTTAGCCCTTTAGCGTGATATCTCAAATACCCTTTGAATAAATTGAAACAATAATATTGTAATTTTTCAGCATGGTATTTACTCGTCGTGCAGCTATGAGATTGGTTAAGTATTGCTCATGCCATACACATGATTCGCCGGACGACATGATTATTGGTAGGTGTTTTTACATGCATATTTTTAATATATAATATAGAAAAGAATAATTATAGGTATGTGTGCGCAAAATTTGAATATTCCTGTTTTTAATATACCAGGGTTTCATCAAGCACAACCTGCAGACTATTCACCCTTGTTATTAAACCGACAACGCCCATTAATTTCATTTCATAAGTTTGAAAATATAGATCCTCTTAAAACCTATAATTTTTTACTAAATAGTAAAGTAAAAAGTAGAAAACCAAGTGTTGCTCAAGAAGAATTATAGTCTTTAAAATGTACATATATCCACAAAGTGACACTTGTGTTATTTCATTTTTTTAAATTATACAATTTTTTGTTCTGAAATAATTTATTAAAAATTGTCATTTAAAATTTTTAGCTTTATTGCATTGCATGGTTTAAAGTAAAATGACGAATTTTATTTAAAATAAATAAACAGTGAGTATAACCGATGTTCGTTCTTCAACAGCAATTGATAACAATTTTTAGCTCCAAGAGATTAATTATATGCATAATGAATGTACTGCGTTTCGATTAAAATATGAACGTCAATATACAAGAATAAAACAAGAAATCATAACGGGAAAAATTACAAGTGCTGAGTACTCGTTTTGTAAATTTACGTCAGATTGAAATCCTCCACAATCTTTGAACAAAAATATTAAAGCCTTTGTAAATTTTCCTCACATTTTACACGTATTTGTAAAACAATCAAATTTTTTAGTAACAAGTATACAGTTAAACAGATTAATCAAGGAAGATCATTTTACATACTTCAAGATAAAAATTTAGCATAATTGTTTGATTAAATAATAGAAATGCAAAATAGAAATACCTATCATACATATGCAATTAATTTTATATGCATTATAGAATTTACATGTGCTCATTTATGCTTTATAAAACTTTGCAGATTAAGCAGTAAAATGTTACTGGGTATTAAAACCACAAATTAACTTAAAATCAACAATTTTTTTAAATTAATATGTATAAGAAAAAAAATCAAGCCTATTTGGGAATAGACACAAAACTCTTAATTTGAATATCAGAAAAACAAAACATAAAAAAATATCAAATATGAAAAAAAATAAAGAAATAAAACAATTAAAGCAATCAATATGGTAAGAACAAGATTTTTTGGCTATTTAGCATTTGCTTGATTGGTTAACTATTATAGAAAATGTATGTTTACAAAAATTGATTAGCTTTTTGTTACTGTATGCACGTAGAATGTTGAAAAAAACGATTGCAAATTTTAGGGTTATATGCATAAGATTGTTTTAAGACCTATTTGCAAACAGGTATAAAGCATTATTTTAATAAAGCATTATTTCTGAAAATTCTTTTTTAGCAAACCGAATAAATTGGCGGATAAACATCTACATCTGTATGTATAAAACCCACTTTATATAGAACTTTAGTCAAAATATGAGATTTATAATTCATCAAAGTGATTGAAAATATTGTATTTGTGCTGAAAAACTTAGAATGTAAAATTGGTTTGTGCAATGCTTCCGCATGTTCGATAGAACACAGTTTGGTATTCGTCAAAACTGCGACCAAGTTGGTTGTGTGACAATTGACATAAGTCGGAGGTGTGCCCGACTCGGAAAACAAAGGCACTTTGCATAAAGCTTCCAACTGGTAGTTCAAAGATATTGCCGCTTATCTAAAAAATATTGTAGACTTAGGCAATTATTAATTTAAGAGTAACCTTGAAGATTATTTATGTATTACTATGTATGGTATACAGATAAAAAATGATAAGCAAAAAGGAATAATGTAATATAATGGAAAGCAAACCCTTTTAGAGATGGGATTGTTTAAGAACGCCGAATTAAGCTCTGGATCATTTTCAAATTCGCACGACTTGTGCTCAAAGTCGTGATAGTAATCACAGTTGTCAACGTATAAATCATAATCAGCTCTAAAAATTAAGAAAATTGAATTTTCTGCTATCAATGGAGCTTGGGTTATTTGTAAAAAATTACTTGAAGTCCAACAATAATGGAATTGTAGGCAAAAATGGTGACACTGGAATGTCCAGATGATAGAAACCCTTCCTTGAGTCGCAGCCTGTTCCGCCTCGGCAATAATTCGAGTCAAGCGTAACGTTGAGATTTAGAACTTGAATTTTTACTCCGGATTCAAGTGCTTTACTTTCGGGTTGTCGAGCTAAAGTTAAATAATTAAATTTTAGTGATTGGAAAACGCAGAAACAGAAAGATTGGATAAATATAAATAAGATAATTATAAAATCATACCATCCAAGCTAAGCGAAGTAGGCAGTGAAAGTTTTGGCAACTTCAAAATGTCAAATTCATCGCCAAAAGCAACGCCAAAATCGGTTTTTGCTGGAATTTCTTGCAGCAAGTAACTTTGAGGAGCACCGCAACAAAACATAGGGCAATGACTGCGAAGAGATGAGCATTGTCCCGCTAAGGGCAATCCAGAGTGTTTTGGCGGAGACCAAATTATTTTTTCCACAAAATTGCCCAATCCGTACTCTCCGCCACCACTGCTTGTATCCGGTCCGATTCCCTTATTCCCTCTTCCGCTGTGTGGTAAAATACCGTCATGTGGGCCAATCAAGCCTGGTGGGTGATAATGATGGTGCGGCGCGTATATGTAGGTGCGATTATACCAATCCATGACGTATAAAGTGCACATCGCCATAAGGCAAAGCGCCATAATAACAACCAGCGTAACGATAGTGCCCTGGGTAACTTTTGAAGTGCAAAGAGTATTGTCTGGTGTTCGGCCTAAAATTAGTAAACGGTATGTCTCTCATATTTGTAAATTTTTCAGTTGAAAATACAATTTAAAGTATCAAACCAATTGTGAGGAATTCCTTTCAAAAAGAATTACGAAAGAATTAAATAAGACAAAAATGTAAAATTTCTATGTTTTGTCTGCATCTACATTCAATCTTAAATGAACAACCATTTGTTGTTGTATTATATTTTCATGTCGATTAAACAAATAGGCTTTTAATTTAACAATGGTCATCTTACAATGAATTGAAAAATAATATTTATCAAAAAAAGACATTTACCTCTGTGACAATAGGAGTACGATGAAGCAGATGAAAAAGTTCTGCATCTTCGGTGAGAGTCACCCGACGAACGCTTTGATTTGTGATTGCCTTTAGAATTCATTTCATTACAATATGGAGCTGCTGGAGCGGAAGTTAATGAAGCACGGGAATAAGACATATAACTTTTATTGTCATTTGCCAAACCATTTCCAGTTCCAAACAAGTTTGAAAAGTCGCTGATGCCTGACGCCATGGATCCCAAATTTTTTCGCTTTTGGGCAAATCGTGCTAGCTTTTGAGAAATTTTCTCAACCTAAAATAAGCTTAATATAAAAGGTTGATGTCATTGAGGATCATAAAAATAAATGGAAAACCAAAGCTTAAAATAAAAACGAAAAGTGACGTAAAAATTGAAAATAAGAAAAGGAATAGAAAATGACAATCACAACAAAACTATTTTAAAATACTCAAACAACAAACCTGGTCAATTTTGCACTCCAAATTGCCGGTAAGACGATAGAGCTCTTGTGCCGCAGCCACAGTATCATAAAAGATTCGAGTGTCATCAACCGTCAAAAATTCACCGTTGTCTCGAACAGCGTCTGGAAGAACTTCTTCCAATTCTTGTGCAATAACACCGACGCGATGTCGGCTTTCTTCGCTGAGGCCCCATTGTTTAGCAATTTCTGGTTTGAAAGCATACTCGACAATTCGCATCTGTAAATAATAAGTTTAATGTCAAATAGATGGGTGCATGAATTATAATCGGTTCATTTTAATTTTATTTTTTAAAATCCTTAAGTCTTGCTACGATTGTTTTCCGTTGAAATCTATTTTATATTTTTTCCTTTCACTGATGCTGCTTTGTTATGTCAAGTAACTTTGTGGTTTATACCTGGGTGTTTGTGCATGAAAAATGCCAGCCAGAAAAATTTTAATTGGTTTTATGGCCGAAATTGTTTCTGAACGGAGTACAACAATAACCAATCTTACCAATCAATATAAGAATATGCTATAATAAATACTGTATTCTCTTTAATAAAGCACCTTAAGCATAAGCCTCAAAAAATTAGATGCACTGAGGATATGAATAGGGAGAGTACGGTATATTAAGTAACCTTACAACATAATTATTTAAAAAAAACATTACCTGAGAAATACGTGAAAGTGCCTCATTTGTATCTACATTTGAAATATTTTCTTTGACGCGGCGATCCGACGGATGCATAACCGCCCCAGTAGAAAATATATTTCCCTTTACAGTCAATTTTGCGTCGTTGACCGGCGTGTCGGTTCCGACAGCAACTTGGCCATTGAAGTGAAGAACGTTTCCATTAATTTTCTCATTCCGCTGCCATTGTGTTTCCGTCTCCGGCTGTTCAAACTGGCCTGGATTAGACGCCTAAAAAACTAATACGATGAAATTCAATTATATAGAGAAAAGTTAGTAAAAACTTACCCGAACAATGACTTTGTCCGAATGGTAGCCTTGCACCTGGACCAAGCCTGAAGAAGTACGGGCCATAATTTTTAAAACCAAAAGAAAATGTTTCTGCTCTGGATTGGGTTTTTTGCTTTTACGATGATTGCACATTGTAGTGGCGGAGAAGTGCAAACGTTGTACCGTAAGCTTTGTAGGCAACGATTGGTCAATGTTAAATCTGAATTGATTATGAAATTTGTTTTGATGAAAAATTTCTTAAAGTTATAATTAAAATAACTATTTCAGCGTTAATAAAAAAAGATGGACACTTACTTGACGCCCTCATGAGGTACTGGTTTTCGATCTGCGTGGGATTGATTAATAGCAACAAGCTCGGCGTTGGGCATCTCATACTTAGCGCCGCCGAAGACCAACAAAAAGTCATTAATCACCTGCAGCTCACCGTTGGGCATACGCACATAATATGGAGAATTTGAATTGACTTTGTCAATGTGGACAGTGATTTGGAAATGATTCTTTTTTTGGTTGACAAAACAATTCTCGGACGAACTAAAGTTGAATCCCTTGTCAGCAACAATATGAACCTTCAGCTCTTCCATCAAGCACTGGTGACCGTCATAAAGTGAAGACCACGTTTCTGGGAAGAATGGAGAAAACTGAAATTAAAATGGCATTATTGCTTGTTGGATAAAATGACTCGAGACAAAAAGTCATCAAATAAAAAAGAAACGAACAAATGGACATAGACAAAAGGATACCGAACAATTTAATCAAAGTGACAAAAAATAAAAATAAAAGCATTCATTACCTTAATGGACTTTTGTAGGCCTGACCGTGAATCATCTGAATCGCCGTTCAAGCTGTGATGGGAAGACGGAGGCGGCGGTGGCTGAGGCTGCGAAGCTTGAACCTGTTGTGTGATACAGCTGTTTCCATTATTACTGTTTCGGATATTTTGTTGGTGTTGTTGAAAATAATTGCAATTTTGTTGTTGTTGCAACACATTGTTTGGGTTACGGTTGAATATCCCATTCTCGCATTTGATGTTAGTAAACGGTACAGAATTGGAAACACGAGACGTAGTGTTTGGTGACTGAGAGATTCCGGACATGTTGGTCCGCCGACGCTTGTATCCACCATTTGCGTTCTGTTGGATTTGTTGTTGTGTCATTTCATCGTCGTTGTACATACCGTATTGTTGTTGTTGATTCATTTGTTGGTGAATCAAATAATTGTTACTAACGCCCCGTTGATTGTTGTCCAACATTAGACCAGGCGGCGATACCTGGGATGAAGACAAAGAAGAGTGTTGAGAGCCGGGAGTGGATTGCGACGGCGGATATGGACTCAAAAACTCAGATTGCGGCGACATTTGGCGTTGTTGTTGTTGCATGATAATCCGCTGATGCAACATCTGGTGTTGTAGCATGTCGTCGCTAGTCAAGAGGCCATGGTCATTCGAATTCTTGCCGTTGTTTGGTACAGCGAGAAGAACTCCTAAAAAAGGATGAAAGGTTTATTTAGGCTTAGAGAAATAGAGAAGCAGACCAAATATACAAACAAAAATACACCGGAATAAACTAAAAGACGCGGACAACAAAAATATTGCCGTTGTATTAATTTTAATTTTATAATTTTGCGTCTATTTTTCCACGCAATTTTTGTGCGGTGCTTTTTTGTTTACACATAATTTTTTAATTTACACGCGTTAGTAAGGCAAAAAATTAACCATTTTGATGGTAAGCCCGGTTATATGAATCCGCTGAAGACGGCGGAGAAAATGGCGAGTCGCCAGAAGCGGAATCTCCGGAACTTGGCGAAGCAGAGCTCAGCCCGCCGCCAGAAATATCAGTAATAGGCGGGCTATCAGGAAGCCGGCCATTTGAAACATTACTGTTGGCGCCCATTCGATTCAGTACGCCATTGCCATTATTGGTGTACATAATGCCATTATCGATCAGCACAGAATCCTGAACACTCAAATTGGAGGCGAGCCCATTCGGGTTATTTATGTTGACACTCTGCAGGATCAGCTGTTGCTGGTGTTGTTGTTGAATAACATTGAGAAAGCGGCTAGAGTCAGCAGGACTGTCAACTGGAGTGCTGCATAGACTGAAAGAAAAACATGGGTTAGAAAATTTGGGGTACTTATACAAATTGTTAAATTATTGTATAAGAATATAAGAAACTTACTCATCGTTGATGAATTGCACAATATCGAAGTTGTTCGGGCAACTGTCACCAAACGGGTCACTGTATCCAGACTCTTCTAAAATTAGGACTTTGGGGTTACTTAAACAAATTGAAATGTTTTGAAAAATAATTACCTGCTTTAGTAGCAGCGAAAAATTTATTCGACATAATTACCACCGATTAAAGCTGGTAAATCTGCATTAAATAACTGAAATTTTTTTTGCGGTAGAACGCAAATGTTAACTGAAAATTTTTTTGTACATAAATAAGATGATATAGAGGCTATAGGTTGGAAAGAAATGATAATTTTAAAAGCAGATAAACGTTTAAGAAAATAAAATAGGTAATCGAAGGGTTTTCTGTATCAAAAATTGGGTAAGCTGTGACGTAATAAGTGGTTATTGTTATATATTATTTTAATTGGGTTTTACTCATAGTACATTGAATTCACATTAATGCCAGTCAGCGTTGTGACTTGACTCAAAGTAGAACTCAAGGCTTACAAGCCTAACGTTACAGTCGGCTTACTTTGTCAGCCTGCGATAGTTCATTCGCGACAAAGGCTATTTCCAGCCAATATGCAATAAGTCAACTTGACTGCAGTGAATGGCAAGTGTCGTAAATCGGCGTTGCTGCGAGTTGGCATCTTATAAATTAAATCACAAGTTCAAGAAATAATAAATATACCAAATACCCATCAGCTAAATATAGTCTTACAAAAATTGGGGAACCACAAACATAAGATTTTACCCCGCAAACCTATTGCAATCCAAGTCATAACACCGATAATTATTACAACTTAAAACAAAAAGGTAATAGCTTTCAAACTTCTTGCAAGATAAATACTGTTCATAAAATTTTAATTGGCTATGCATTGTCCAGCGGGCAGGCGCAGCTGACAAAAGTTACTCATGTTAGGGCAGGAGACAGTACCTTGATTGCAAAATGGATATGTAAAACATGGAATTTGTTTAGAATGGTCCCCACAGATATCTCACTTTTTTCCACTTTTTTTGAAAATTTTTTAAACACATGAACTACTGCAATTATACGTATTTTGTACTGTATACGCGTTAAAACCAGGAAATTTGATTTTCACAACATAATGAATTTTGCGTTTGTTTCTTATCGTTAAAAATAGAAGAGTTGCGCGGTTTGATGCATATCGATAACTGTGAAAGACTTTGTTGGCCTGATGAAGTTATTCAATATTTACAAAACTGTTTTTTGCTTTACTCAACACGAACATGTATGTGCGGTGCAAAGATAAAAATTAGAGCTCAAAGAAAAGGTCGTCAATTTAGTGCCTGGCGTTGCTCTATTTTGTTGCTCCCCCCGTATAGGCTTTGTGTCCAAGCCATTCGAACTGCATCAATATGTCCCGTTTCTTTTTGTCCTAGAGCCTAATCAACCTATTCTGGAGTAAATGTAGTCAAAATTAGTTTTCAGAAAATGGCTAAAACCATTGGAGGTATAATAAAATGCCTAGAATGAATATGTACGCGTACGAAACATTTGATTTCAAAAGAGTAAATAGTACTTTCTTAAAATAAATAAAAACACAGCATACGCAAAATTTCGCTCAATAAATAAATATCATGAACAACTTATTTGCAATCAAAAAAAACTACAAAGAACCCCAAAATGTGTGTTGAAAAAACAGATCCACACATACATGAAAAGCAGATATAAAAAAATTGAGAAGGAATAAAGCCTTGGTGTAATTTGGAAAAAGTTTTATGGAAAAAAGCAATTTGGGACGCACAAATTCTTCATCATTGTTAAACTGTGTGTCTATGCATCGTGCAGCCTCTTATGAATGCACGTTTAGCAATAATAAGAAAGGCAAGACATAAAAGAGGGTAGCACTACCATCAACACTTGTTATTTATAAACGACGCGTCACACACACACTAGCAAAAAAAAAGCAGAAACAGAAGAGAAATCCGTACACACTTTTCCTTTTCATTGTATTTTTTCTTTTCTTTTTTTTAGTTGAGCAAAAAAATGAAATTTGCTGGTCGCCTGGTACTGACCGTCACCACAAACACCACCGACAGCACCGCACGGCGACAGCAGAAATATTGGCTAACAATGTGGAAAATTGAATTGAAGATTTGCCATTCCTCACAAAAACATGTGGAATGAGAGTGTATGTGTTTTTTGTTCTTTTAGTAGATAAAAAAGAAAAGGAACGCAAAAAAATGCGAACGAACCCAAAATTTGACAAAAAATTTTTGGGGATTAAAGATAAATTTTTTTTATTTTACAATAGAGTTACTTGAATTAACGTTGGAAAAAAGCAGTGAATGAACTTATTTTTGGGTAAACAAGTTTGATAAAATTGCAGAAGATGGCCTTTGCGCTTTTTGGCATAAGGATTAGGTATGTCTTGGGGTTGTCAATTGCGCTAGGCGAAGTAATAAGCTTTTCTTTGAAGTTAAATTCTCTAAAATAAGAGGAGCTCAAAGGAATTTTTGTTTTGTAATCAAAGCAAGTTTCTTCGGTCAATTCAATGTTTTGTTTGTTTAAGATTTGGGAACGACTAGTATTGTATACTTTTAGGCTGATCACACATAGCCAAAACCGTGAAATAACTCAATAACCCTCTCATTTTTTAATGCTTTTTATTCGCCGTCTAACAACAAAACAAGAAAATTGTTGCTCAAAAAAGAGTAAAAAGGCAAATATGGACTATTATTAGTGAATAAAAAGACACAACAAGGTTTTGAAAAAAACGTCGACAAAGATATGCTAAACAAAAAGACATAGACAAAAAAACAGACAAGAAGACTCGGGCAAAAAGTAAATTTAAGCAAAAATATTTTTGAAAATAATAGAATCGAAATTTTCTTACAGATAATTGGTAATTTTATGGCAAATGCATACATTTACAGCTGTGTTATTAAAAACTTAAAAGCCTTTTTGCTATATTTTTTTTATTAAAAGGAACTTTTTGTGTTTAAAATTGAAAAACCACAAAAATTAAAATAATAAGATAATAAGATAAATTGTATAACTGACAAGTGAGACATCAAGCGTTCGATTGTTTTGGGAGTACATATTTCATCTCCGAAATATTTTACTAGCCTTGTAAAATATCCGCAAACATTCTAAAAGAAAAAATGAGACTAAAAACATTGCAAATTATGACTTTATTACCAACAATTTTTTGGAAATGAACGGAACTGTTAGTGCTTTGCTTTACAGGACTTTCATAAGATTGCTGCTCAATGTTGAGGAATGTGAAAAATAACTATTTTAATGTGACGAAAATATGAATGTTTCAATATTCTGAATCTAAGCTCCTTGCACTTAAGCGATTATAAAAAATATAAGTCAAACTATATTTTTTAAAGTTAAGAATTAAAAAAAAATGCAGTCTACAGATAATTTGTACCCCAAAAAAGTGATGATTTCAATTTGGTGAAATCCGAAAGGCGTTGCTCATTGGAAGCTTTTGCTGACTTGTTGGACACTCACTGCTGATTACTATTGTGCGCAATTGGATCGAATTGCAGAGAAAATACGAGGTTTAGTTCTACCAATATAAGCGTATGAATAAAAGCCATATACATGACTTTTGACATCCAATCACACATTTATATTTTTAATTTTGAATAATATCATTTTAGGCAATATTGCAAAATTTTGATGCGGAATTGCCGCAATTTTGTGTGTGCATTCTTAAGATTGCTCTCGGTGGGGTAAGATGTTTGAAAAACATATTATTAATCCTGCGGTGTGCATTATTGAAATTCATTGAATTTCCTTTAATTAATATCATCTTTTTCAAATGTTGCTTATTTTACGATGCACTGATTAGAAGAATTGATTTATTATTTTCCAAACCCTAGTTAGTTTTGTTTTGTGATTTCTTTTAAGTAAATTTTGTTATTTGATATTGTTAATTTGACTTATAATTCAAATTTTGTTTAGCTCTGTTAATAGTTTTTCATAATTGATTGTATATTTTTTCGATAATAAAATTATGTTTTATAATTATATGAAAGAAATTAAAATTTATTTTTTTTATCATTTTTTATGAACAAAAAAAAGGCATTAGATTAATAGGCTGCTGGCTTGGCTGCACACACCCACATGTTTATTACATATGGATCAAAACGTTTGTTGAAAGTTTTCCTTAATCCCTGCAAAAAGTGTTAGAAAAATCAGCGTACCTCACTTTAAATTTTCATGTTTTCAATATTAAATTTTTTTCGTATAGCAATCAAAAAGAGTTTTGATTTGAAAATCAATACCTAAAATTTTATTTTAATTTTATTCATTAGTTTTGTTTTATTTTTAGCCTTCGTGTATTTGACCCTCTGTGTATGTATGTGGCGGATTATCACTCATTTATGAATATGTATAAGGTGGTTAAATGGACCCTTAAAACTTTAAAGTCGTTTAAAGGTCGGAAATTATTAAACAAATGTTTTTTTGATTGTTGGCGTCAGCTTGCCTGCCGCTATTTAGGATTAGACTCTAGTGTCAGGTGATTTTTTGTTGTTAATTGTCAAAAGGTTAAAATTTGTGTTAAAATATTTGTAAGAAACTGTTACTTATGTAACTTGTAAAACGCTGAATGGCAAAATATGCGTTATGTTATAACATGTTTTTACATTATGGAATAAAAATGCAATACTTTTTTGATTGAGTACAGAAGATAATGCAGGTAATTATCTTTAAACTAAACTGCCTTACATTTAGTTCTGGCATCGGCTTAATTGCGTTTAAAAGTTAACAAACACATGTATATAAATCTTTTCTCTTATTTTTTTGTATAAAATTATATTATTGAAAAAGATGAATAATTCTATTCCGCAGAGAATTTAAAGCTCTACAAAACCCTATAATCTGAATTTATAAAAAAATTAAATTTAAAAAAAAATTTGATTTTAAATTTTTTGCAAAATTTAACCGCTCTTATTAAGTTATAATTTTTATAAATTACTAAACTTTATAAGCTTTTTAACTGATAAATTAATCGTTAAAGAGTCGGTGAAAAGCTTTTTTCTTACGGCACCAGAAATAAGACATGAAGCTGATGCTAATAGCATAAGTATTAGCACAGTAAAAAACCTAAAGCTGGTTTTAATGGGCAACATTTTTGAAGTCATGCCATGTAAAAGAAAGATTAAAATTTGCGCGTCGTCATGTTGATTGGTCGGTAGATGACAAAAAAATGCTTTTTTTGGACGAAAACAAATTTAACTTAAATTGTAATGAGTCACAGATATGTTTGTCGGCCTGTAGGTAAAATGTTTAATGAAATGTTTTCCAAAGTCACAATAAAGTTTGGCGGTGGTAATATAATGATTTGGGGGTGTTTTTATTATGATGAAATTGATGAGATACATAAAAAATTTTTTTTGTTACCGCATGCCACTCAATGTAAAAAAAATAAGAGAAAAGATTTATATACATGTGTTAGCTAACTTTTGAGCGCCAGTGTATATTCTAATTATAAACTGAAGAATGCACGTTTATTTGTGGATTGTTGTGTCTTGGCTAGTCGTTGCAATTCTCTGCTATTTTTGGCTTGGCACATACGTTTCTGACCCGAGCGACAATCTCAGCAGTGATCTCCAAACGCAACAAAGCAGGATATTAAGACAGTAATGTTTTGTTATCATAAAGGAAACATGGTGTAAGGTAATTCCCAATTATTAAATTCAGCCATCTATCCGAGCTGTAGGTTTATCACTATGAACATAGTGTGCTTGGGCTCACTTGCTAAATTACTTTTTTTCTCACCGCAATGCAGGTGGTATGATTTTGAGCAAGAAGTGTTAAAGCTTATACATGTATACATACCAGTTGCGTAGGAAATTGAAATCATGCGGGTTATATGACTCAAAGCCAAGTTTTAAAAATTTTGAAAACCTCATAGCTAATGCAAATAAAGCTACTGATTAATCATATTTATGTTTTAGTGACTAATGTTATATTGTATCTAAATTTGACTGCTATAAGCAAAACAAATTTATAGAAATGTAACATGTCAAATATATATAGCATAATTAAATAATTTAGGGCAACAGATTGGCACAATGAAATTGTTTCATGGATTTGGAAAAGCAAAATAATTTCGTCGACTTTCGGCGAGATTGTCCTGAATGCGTTAAATGAAAGCGCTAATCGTCTCACAGAAATAGTAATGTTCTTTTTATTTTTATATTTTAACTAAAACAGTAAGACGAGCATTAATCTACATATTTCTCAGAAAATAGTACGGTTAAGTTACTTGTATTATAAATATTTCAATTCTAAATTAAACAGAAATTTATTCCAGTTCTGACAGTAATTATTGGTAAATTTTTTAAAAAAAAACACCACAGTGTACCCGATGTGTAATCTGATTTTTCAGTAAATTATATATGCAATAATTTATGTGTTTAGAACCACAACAATTTTGAATTAAGCTTTCAACCGTGGTTCGCTTCAAATTTCAATGAGTCACAAAACGATATTCCTTTATTCAAAAACATAAGGGCGATTTCAAACAATACTGGGAATATAGAAAATTTGGTAAACTTTCAGTTTTTAAATTTTGGATGAGAAGAATAACGCAATTATTTAGTTATCTTTAATAATAATAACTTCCATTAGGCAAGAATGTAAAATTTGCTATGTTAAAAAAGTTGCTACTAATACATTAATTATCGTGTAATTATGTGTAATTATCAAATAAAAATATTTAGCATTTATTTCAGAGTCATGTGTTTTAGAAATAATACATGTAGAGGCCAGCGTTAACTTGTTTCAATTAATACCGTCTAATAGAGCTTGCAATGTTGATGTGAAAAGTCATTGGAGAACATACACCATAAGTTAATAATTTAAAATAATCAATAATATATTAAGGTATTGAATACAAGGCTACATATACCTCAATGGAAAATGAAACTAATGGTTTTTGAAAAGAGCCAAATTTCAAGACGACCAAAGGATTCGCAGTTTCAAACGCCATTTTCAGCTAGGAAATCAAGTTCATCGTACAAAATCAATTTCACAAATATAAATGGAGAAGTATTAAAAGTTTTCAATATTTACCTACGCAAGCCATTTACGTTTAGATAGAATTACGAGTGGCCCAAATTGCTGGAGAGGTTTTTATTATGGGATGTTTTAGTGGTCGGCCAGAATTGCAAACTAACATTATAAATTTGTCGCCAAATACACAGGTAGTTGAGTCCTTAAATATCCGTAGGTAAGGTTTACATAATATTTATTTAAGTTATTTTTTTCAGCCAAATGCTACAATAGAAGCGTCAGAACTTGAGGAATTAATACGAAAATGTTTGATTTCAACTGTCGTAAGCTTCAACATTGGCGAAATATTGTACCCAGACTCAGTGAGGAACTCGTTGCGTTTAAGTCCTGAACTGCAAAATTATGACGACATAAAAGCGTCTAGTGAATTTCCAACAACCGAACAAGATTTTGCAACTATGGCACAATCACATAAAACGGTTTTTATTTTTTCAAGGATTTGGGTAATTATAATGTATCACGTTTTAGGAATATGTGGAAAATCCTATTTTTGCAAAGAATGCCAATGCAAATATATCCGCAATGCACTGCTTAAATTTAAAAATCAGTGGGATTCAAAAATTGGATACACAATGTAAAGAATTTATAAGTCGCGCATAAATGTATTTTTGCTGAACACCGCTAAATGTTATGATCACAAAAAAAAGCTTTTTACAAAATCTAATCATTGCAAAGATACACGTGTAATTCGTATTGTTTAGATTTACAAAATCTGTTCGTCATAGTGGAAGTTGACGAACCGCAACAAAAATACGTCCGCAGTAGAAGTGTAATGATTAGAAATAATTATGTGCAATTTAACGAAAATTTTAAAATGTAAATTTTTCTTAACTATTTCGAAATGTTTCAAATCTCCGGAGTTCCATGTATAATTCTAATTTTGGAGGGGGTTAAAATGGTCGTTTCAGTTTCTTCATAAAATTTAAATATATTGCCAGAAGCCATGTTTCAAAATAAATATCGATCGAAATAAAATTTCCGAAAGATTTCACTTTATGTTGCCTCAAATAATTCTTATTATATTTTTCAGTTTTAACTTTGAAGATTACAATTTTATTTCTTCTTTTTTGACAAAAAATGATTGTGTCAAAGTTAAATTTTTTCTATAACTGTATTATAGGTAATTTGCATTTTTAGACAACTAAATGATTTGACAAGAGAACTATTGTTTGAAGTTTATGACGGTGAAATGACGACCGACCCACATCATCAATATGAAATGGACAGTCACTACAATTCCACCAAATGCTCACCAAGATTTATTGGATTAGCAATTATTGACATATACGAATTGCTGATGAAAAATAAAGAGAAGCTATTAAATTCAAAACACGGAAACCATGAGCAAATATTCCAACACGAACTTAAACTACAGGCTCAACCATACAACAATAATAAATTCAAGTTGAATAAGAAATCAGAAAATGCAGTGAATGGAATTCTTCTTATTGACGTATTGTTTTCTATACTAATAATTTCTTTCAAAGCACAAACACCTAAATATGAAGTGTAAATATTATGAACTTATAGCAAAGCAAAATATAAATAGTAGGCGCAAATCGCATAAAATATTTTTAGAAAATTAATTGTTGTTGAGTTTCATTTTTGTTAATTAAAACCGTAAAATTATATAGGTCAAAAAATTAGCTCAAAATTTATGATAAAATGAAACCAGAGCTCGGCTATTGTAAAAATACAGAGCATTGAAGAAAAATGTATTGATTATTATAGTATCAATTCGTGCCTGGTACAGTATCTGACAGATTAAGCACATGGTTTTCAAATAATTCCATTGAAATCGAAAATATTCAACCCAATTATCTATACACGAATGATGACTCAAAATCAGGCAGCATTCTAAGCAATCGATTTATCTCGTCTTCGATACCATCTTCAAATCACGACAAAAGAAAAATTGAAGCATTTACAGAAAATGAAGTAAGTAAAATTAGTATAATCTTATGCAAGCCAGAGTAAAATATTTTTGTTACAGTATTCGCTTAACAATGATCAATTATTAGTCAATAATAATCGATCAAGGAACAGTACTCCTTCAGAAAAATGCAACACAATCAACCATTCAATGCAACTATTTCAAAATAACTATCAACAAAATCAACACGGCGTAAAAATAGTGCCATCACGTAGGACTGTAAGCGAAAGCGTCAAAGATGTCGATCAAAATAGCTGGGCGCCAATAATGAATGAAATTTCGACGGCCGCATTAGTGTCTTCCAATAAAAACTTTTTCTTAAGCAACTCTCCAATGATAGTAAATGACAATGAAATACGGTATGATGGCAGCATAGGTTCACCCTCACCGCCTCCAATACCACCTCACAGTAGTAACCCACAACTACAACAATTAAAACAAGACTTGAAACAATACGCGCAAACAACAAACGGAGAAGTTCAAAATAGAAGATACATTTATTTTTAATTTGCAATAAAATAATTAAGACAACCATCACGATAGCTATTTATTAACGGTCTGAAATGAGGTGCAAAGAAAGTTAGAGAGAAAAATATAAAAGTGAAAAGTTATTTGAGTAGACCTGATAAGTTAAAAAAAATAATCAAAAATATTTTTGCATTATATCGTCAATTTTTTATAATCTGCTTAAATTTTAATGGTCGACGGGAGCACTCATTCTTCAGCGAGTTGCGTAAACGTTTGAGTCGCGGGACTTCGGCGCGAGGAAGTCACGGGAATAAGCGTGCAAAAAGTTTGGACGACCAAAACTCTGAGCTCGATGAGGCGGCTGTGTCGGTACCACCGTCACGAGATCAATCACAAGTTCGCGCAAGAGGTGAATGAAAAATTAATAATATAACATAATAGCAAAATCATTTTCCCGTCAAAAATATTATTCAACACAGACTTGTGTGTAAAGCGATTTACGAATCAGTTTTTAAGTAACTTGAGGCAAAATAGTAAATTTGCTAAAATTTATTTTTTCTTGGTACAAACGCAATTTACCAAGATTGATTTAGGGCGCGATATGTCTACGACACGTTCATATCGACATCAGTCAAGAGAAACTTCAACATTAGCATCATTTCATACCAATAATAGTGAAGACTTATTAAAACAACAGTCAGGCATTTTGATACTGGAACTGAGCGAGAGCATACCGAATAAACAAAAAAATAAAAACTATCAAAACTATCAGAAGTTAGATGACAATGGTGAAGACGAAGAAAACTTTTTGATAGCTCACGAAAATGGAATGGAAAATAATCAGCAAATGAAGTAATATTTTATAATAACATACGAAAAGCAGTGTAACAAAAGTGACTTAGCAGAAACAGTTATTTTTAAAAATATTTACACTATACTAACACTACAGATTAGAAGTCCCGTTATTGTTGATTTTCAGCTGCATAGTTAACAACAGAGCGTTAAAAAAATCCTGTCTAGAGTAAATATCAAATAAAAATAAATATTATTATTGTATTTGTAGGTTTAAATAATATGACGTTTTAACAGTATGTAATAGTTTTTGATGTTATAATTATTGTATAAGTAAAAACTATCAATCAAAACGATTAATTAAAGGTATTATGTAATTCCACTGGAAATATCACTTGAGCCTGCTGCAGAACGTTTAATTCGAAGAGGAAAAAAATTGCATGTCTTTAATAATCATACATTTGTCGCAGTTAAACCACGCGGGTAATTCAAATTTTAAGAAGAGTAATCAAAAAGAGTTATTAAATTTAAAGTGTTTCAGGCGAGTTACTTGCAACGTTTGCAATAAGATGATTTCAGGGAATTTCACAAAGCAAGCATATCAATGCAGAGGTAAAAACAAAAGCAATGAATAAAAGCAAACCTGTGTAAAAAAACAAAGCATTATAATACTCATTTTTAGATTGTCGAAAAGTAACGCACAAAAGCTGCCATATGAGGAGTAAATCGCCGTGCAAAAACAGTACATTGGCAGATCTGAACATGTATGCATTTATAAACAGTAAGAACAGAACCGGCAAAATAATTTTTAACAAAACTTTCTTTTAGAACTATTCAATGTTAAAAAGCCCATAACAAATTACATTTACAGCCATATGCATATGATAAATTAATTAAGAAAAGTGAATTTGGAGAGCTATCCACTAGTAAAAATGCACGGTTGCAAACAATTTTTTAAAATTTTGGCGCAAATTTTTTTTAGCATACCTAAGTCTTTGGGGCAAAATATAGGCGCAAATGGTAAAATCACCTTAATTATTCTTAATCAAGGCATTATAACAAGGCAAAAGCAAGTGTTTCATAAAAAAAAATTTTTAAAACCTTAATCACTTGTGTGGATCGTCTTAAACACGGGATTTCAATGCGAGAAAAATAGAAAATTAATGTGGACGCAATTCTTCCAATTTAATTTTAATATCAAAAGCGATTGTTCTTTTTGCCTAACTTCAATTTACTTTTTTTACAGAAGCCGATAAATTAAATCAATCGTCGTATAATAAACTTAAGAGTGTAAAGGTACTGCGGTAGCAAGATTACCAAATACCAATGATTTTAATTTAAGAAAGTGTATAAAGCACAGAGAAATAGCATGAAAATCTAATTTGGATCAACTTATTTGGTTGATTAAACAACTTGTGAATGTTATTTGTTGTTGGTTTAATAACATTATAACAAGGGTAGAGGCTTATAGATTCACCTAATAACTATTAATTTTTAGTGTTGAGAACGTCGACTGGTTTAACTTCTTACGACAATATCAAATGCAAGAATTTATCTCTGTTAACGGCGTTTAAACCTATTAAAATAAATTGGAAAGAATGAATTGTTCAAAACAGTTTAAGATATAATATAAAATAAATTAATTAAGCATTGGAGCAACGCAAAATACAGCACAATAAAAATAAAATTATCCATGTATACAGTTACACAACAGTTAGCAAATAAAGATAAATTCGCTAAGACTCACCCCTAATAAATATTTCAAAAAAACAATCGATATGTTCAACCAACATTATATAAAAACTATAAATGCGTAAAGACAGTTAGAAAAAAGAACATAAAAGTTAAACTGCAATATATATATACATTACATTGTTAAGTACTTAATACGCATATCATCTTTTTCTATAGGTACAATGTCATTATATTAATAAATATTGTTTGGCGAAAAAGTGAACCGAAAAAATCCTGTGTGACACTTAATATAATATATAAAAAATAATGATAAACATAATTGTGCTAAAACAAGTGCTAAAAACGCCGACTAACAAATGATTCCAATTTAATAACGCTTATAATTTTATTCTGCAAAAACGTAACATAAAAATATCATTTAAATTACTTATTAGTATAGAATTTCGACAAACTACATACAGTCCGTTAAGAAACTTTGTATCCACATTCACTTTTTTTTAAATTGGCTTGTCCGTGCAAAAATTTAAATGTCTAATAATTTAAAACTAATTAATTACAATGAAATTTTAGATTTAAAATATAATTATCATCGATTATTTTGTAAAAATTAAATTGGTGTCATTTTCCCAAATTAAATTAAATACTAGCGTTAAGAAACTTTGTATTAAATTTATTTAATTGGTTTCTTGCTTTTTTTGAGTTTAAATTAAAATGTTTATTAATTTTAAAGTACTTAGAAACATGCCCTAATCGCAGAACACAGCTTAGTGATATGAAAAAAACGCAAATTATTGCATTCAAAGCAGAAAATTGGAGCAACCATTGGATAGCAAGCAGAATTGGTACTTAGTCACGGTGTAATAAACAATTTCGTCAAGAATCCCGACGAATACGGCACGCATAACGCAGAGGACGATCTCCAAAGCTTTTTGAGTGAATGAAACGTAGTATTCAAAAAGAGGTAGCACAAGCCATTATTGGAAGCTGACGTATCCAAGGTCAACTTGAGCTGAACGCCTCTCATGTTACTGTTTGGAAGGCATTTAAAGCATCTCTACACCTTCGCAGAGAAAAAATGAAAAAAAGGCTAAAATTGTCAAATGCTCAGGTAACCACAAGGCTTAATTGGGCTGAAAGGCTAAATTGGGCTAAAAATCTAATGGAAAGATGAATAAAACTTGGTAAAATTTAAAAAGCAAATGAAAAATTAAGCATTTAAAAAACACCATCCGTCATGACGTTTAGCCTGCAGTAAAAATTTCGTTTAGCGTTTCTAGTTTAAACAGTGAAGCATATCAGGCTGTCCTTGAAAACCACTTGATTCCGTACATGAAAGGCATTGACAACGTCAACTGTTTATTCCAGCAGGATAATGCGCCATGTCATGTCAGTTTTTGTTGCAAAAACAAAACGGCAGACTGGATGAGAAAACATCAGATAAAACTCCTTCCGTTGCCGCCACGTTCTCCGAATATGAACCCTATCAAAAATATTTGAGGAATCATGGCACGAGAAGTCTATGACAATGCTAGACAATTCCAATCTGCAGCGCAGTTATAAACTGCTATCGGAAGATCGTGGAGTAACCTTAATGCCGAACTTTTTCAAAAATTGGTGGTGGACATGCAGAAGCAATTGGTTGAACTTCTGAAAAATCAAGGCAAGCCGACCAAGTACTAAAAGTTCATTGTTATTAAATATTTGCTACGCTAATTGTTTGTTAATATTTTTTGTTGCGTTTTCTTAAAAAAAAGTCTAACAAACCAACAATGAAGCAAAAATTGCAAATCATGTAAATCTGAAGTAAATTTTCAATTTTGCACATAGCTTATTTTTCTAACGCTAATTGACCTACAGTAAAACGTCTTGAATAAGTCGTACCGAGGAATAATAAAATAAGGCTTCACCTAATTCCATGATTATTTTAAATTTCATTTTGTAGATCATTGCCATAAAATAATGAATTTACAACATTGCTCGAAGTCATCTACAAAAAAGATATAGACCTTTAGAAAAAAACAAACAAAGCAGTGATGCGCTAAAATAGTCAAAATTCGATTACACAACATAAGGTAAGACATTAAATAACAAAAAAGATCTATGGCAAGTCAAAAAATACAAATTTTCAGTCATTCAGACTAGTCTTGCACATTCCTAGAACACAATAAGAAGTAGATGTAAACATTCAAAGTTTAAAACGATTAACGTAATTAGATAATTAACAAATTAAAGAATATATATAAAAATATTTAAAAAGCTAAAAAAACAAATCACAGATCTTAACAAAAAGTTGGTCCATCACCAATAGAAAGTAATGATTTAACACGTATTCTAAGAGGATGCCGCTTTTTCGGATTCTAAAATTCCATAAAAATTATTTGTATTAGTGGTAGGTGTACAAATGTGAACTTAACAACTTGTACATTTTCTAACTATCTTAAATTCTAAAATGTAAAACTGCACGGTTATAAAAATCCAAAAAAATTCTAACCAATTCACGTAATTGGTAATTGAAAAAACACACACAAAGTTTGATGCACTCAATACATATTAGCATAAATGCAATATCCAATTAGTTTCTCCACATATTCAGCATGTTTTGATATTTTTTGACTTAATATTTCCTAATCTCATTTAATAATTATGATAAAAAAAAACTATTGCAAATCTCTAGTTTATCTGGAAGGAGCTCTCAGAAAATTTACAAGTGCTAAACACAAAATTTCAATACCTGTATTTCAATTCGTAGATTATTAAGCTTTAATTCTAACTGGGGCAGATTTGACGACTCCATGTTTAATTCAGTATTTTCCGTGAAAGGCGATAATTGTGAAACAATTTTATCACTTAGACGAATAATCTCGCCTTTACCATCAACGTAAACCTAAAGAAATTAAAGCTCATTTAAACTACTATGAACAAGCTAAGAAATTTTACAGTTTTAAAATAATTTAAAACAAACACAAAACCTCAAGCAAACTATATTCACGTTTTAAGTTTGAGTGAATAAACCTGAATAATGGTTTCCTCCTTTTCGGTTATTTCAATTTTAAACAGTGCTTGCGGTGTGGCGCGTTCGTAAAGAAATGTTTCCATAACCTCGCCACAACTATTTTTTTCACTGCCTGGATTAACAACACCGTACTTGTTATAAACATCGCCGCAATTTTGATTAAAGCGTTCTTTTATATCAAACCTAAATAAGTAAATGTATACCAAAATATTCAACTAGAATATAAAAAAATTACGAGTTTGCAAATCCTAATATCGCAGCTTTTGAAAATGAAGAGGGAGTAAAATCGAAAAAACTATTTTTTAATTCATTTTTACTTGAATTCTTTTCGTCGACATTGTCCAATATTTTATTAATTAGACCAAGTCCAACAAATACTTTAGTTGTAAAAATTGTAACATCTAAAACATTAACACAACGCTTGAAAAAATTGCGCTCAATGCGCTCCCAGTATTCCTGTTTATCAACGACATCTGCTTCTTCAGCGGCTTCAACATCAGCTTCAATATTCATATCGTTGTCTTCTTCAACTGCAAACATGCATAACTGTTGATCATAATCGCAGGTTGTTGTTGTTATAGACATTGTATCATCAATATTAGTATTCGAAAAATCTAAATTATTCTATCAGTCTTTTAAAACAATAACAATACGGTAGGTTTATTTCTGTTGCAATGTTTATCTCAACAACAGTCCAAACTGAGAAAATTGTTGCGCTTCTTTTACTAACTTTTAAAAAATCGATTAAGGCATTAATTTTTTTTAATTAGATTAGAAAAAAAAGTATCTGAGATTCAATCTAATATTGAAAATAAGAAAATAGTGAGCTAACACATTGAGTTAAAAATGCAAGATAAATTACTTAGTGTAGAAAAAGTTTTAATAGCTGTTTTGAAGCAAACTTTGTGATGTTTACAACTAAGCATAATATTATAATGTGCAAGTAATATAAATAATTCAATGAACTGCATAAACCAACCAAGTTCAGTTGAAGTCAAACTTGTTCTAGAAAAGTCGGTTCGAATAAAAAATTTTCCAAATGAAGTCGTGTCCGTAAATGGCGAACCAATATTATTAGGAACAAAATTTCCATCGGAAATTAACTCATTGCTGCTATTTCCATTTCTGTTTTTTCAAAGATTGTTTTTCGTTTTTAACCATGTTAGGAAATAAAGATACAGAAGATGAGGTGTGCAAACAAGACGAACGCGCGGTAATGTCACCTTGATTAGACTTGACCGGTATGTTGCCTAAAATTTTTTTAAGCATTCCAGATTCTGGATCTTTTATGTCATGTATACAAATTGTTGGAATTGCTTGCTCCGCTGTTGAAAAAACGTCAGAAACAGCTTTAACAATATCGGCCGAGTTGCACGCCAACCCGCGCTTCGTTTTAATAAAATCTTCATTTGTGGCTCCTGAAAATATGAAAAATTATTGTTATTATAATATGTATATCTTATTTCATATCAAAGACGTCACCCGAATTTGTAAAATATTCATTTTTCTCTATATTTGTTTAATAAAACTTAATTTATGTCTCTTTTCAATAATGTGATCCGTAACTGTAATCTGCTTTTTGATAAGAAATTTTTACTAATTTTTGTGAATCTTATTTTTTGAAAAAACAATTTTTAATTTTGCTTTAATATTTTTCTTTTTCTTTTAATCATTAAACTTAGATCTATTGAGCTATCATAAAGCCAATAAGAATAAAGAAAACTTTTGGTATTCTTGTAACTGGTCAAATGACGTCTTTTTCTATGTTACTTTTGTCATTATAAATCAATATCATTTTAAACATTTACTTGGTTCCTAGAAATAATTTTAATTGTTATCTTATTCATAATTAAACATTTTAGACTAATTCTTACACCGAAATAAAGGTCTAACCCATGTATGGGCCAGCACTTTGTAGCAACGTTGAAAGCCCTGTTAGAAACTAAAGTATTGAAAAAACACAAAAAAACTTTGATAGAAGCTGTTCCCTTTTAAAAAAGCCGTTTTTTAAAATTATTTCTAATAATATTAAGATTATAGCTGAACTTAAACATGAAACATATTTTTTTGAAAAAAAAATTCGGAACGTTAATAGCAAATATCGTTTCAATTGACCTTTGTTGTATACGTATAAATTTGTTATCATGACAAAGCATCTTGGGTCTTTTTTCTTCTCGGAAATTCTTTTTTTTTTATCTTTTTCGTAACGGATATCCCTTTTTCTTATTTTTCCCCCGTTCACTTACAAATCAAAACAAATCTCTCCCCACCACATTATAAGTGTATTGAAATTGTAATTGTGGCTTTAGCCGTATTTTTCATTTTTTCGCCATAACAGCCTTTAATTAGCTGCTTTTTTCCTTGTGTTTTAGTGTTTAAGATTGTTGAGAACTTTTATTGAGATATAGTTATAACTGTAATTTTTTGTAATATCTTTAATTGTTCGGTTTAACTACCCAAGTACAAAACCTAGATAAAGAGAATTGAGACTTACTGGGCACCGACACAACCTGAAGTACCCAAAACTGATAAATACATTTTTCCTTTTTGCGCCAATGAAACAATTGCATTTATTATTTGTGTTTCACTAAAGCAATGACCTATATAAATATGCAAACAAAAAATCAATTTAAATTGTTACTGCATTTTAAAAGTATTAAAAATAAAGAAATATTTTTTATTAGCATCCATTCAATCTGATTAAAATTATTTCTAACAAAGATATTTTTTGAGAAAGAATAAAGATTAATTTAGATTGTTTTGATTAATTCAAATATATTTTGCAATTTTATTTAAACGACTTTCACTTTCTCCTAAAGTATCAAGTATAAGGCGTGCATAAAATTAAATTGTCAATTTTTTATTTTTAAAACTTCAGCAAAAAGGCCACATGTGTACAGGTTTATGCGTTTACACAACTTGAAAAATAAATTGTATTTTTGAAAACTTAATTTTTTTCATTATACAATTTACAAGCGTTATATATGTAAATGTATACATGTATAAATATTGTACTCTTTATAAATATTGTACTTTTTTACAAACGACTTTCACTTTCTCCTAAAGTATCAAGTATAAGGCGTGCATAAAATTAAATTGTCAATTTTTTATTTTTAAAACTTCAGCAAAAAGGCCACATGTGTACAGGTTTATGCGTTTACACAACTTGAAAAATAAATTGTATTTTTGAAAACTTAATTTTTTTCATTATACAATTTACAAGCGTTATATATGTAAATGTATACATGTATAAATATTGTACTCTTTAAATAAAATGTTCTATTATATAGATATAAAAATTCATCTTTTTTTTTATAGATGACCACCAAAAAAAACAAGGTTAATCTCTCTTGTAAAGAATGGTAGACATCAAACACAAAGCGCGATAAATAACCAAATTGAAAACAGAAGAACTTGCAGAACAGAAAATAATTCGCCGTTTTAATAATGGAGAATGCATGCGTCAAAAACATGCATTTTTATTAGACTGATAGATAAATCAGAGAAAAAAAAATTAAATATATGTATCTGCGCACCATACAAATAAGAATTTTTGAATCGTTCTATATTTCACTTCAACAAACGAAAATCTTGAATCATTGTAAATAGTGAAAATGCCTTCAGCTTTCAATTTAATATATAAAAATGCGTTTGCTCTTCCAAATTTGTTCCCTCGCTTGCGTGAATACGCGTATCAAAATATATGTATCAAAATATTTTGCACTAGTATTGTGCATTTTTATATACCTTGTTAGCAAGCTCTTGTGACAAACTAACTAAGCTTTTGTCTTTTTGTACAGAATGTCAACTATGTGATTAAAATTCTGTTAAATAAATAACTTCTACCCATGTTATTACGAATTATTCTTGTTATTTTACTACAAATACTTTTTTGATAATCCAATCCAGTGACGTATAAGCTATTATTTACATATAATATGTTCAATTAATTTTACTACTTAACCAAATAAAGATCAACCTTTCTTAGTTTGTTCAATTTAATATAATTTATGCAAACTTTTCAGAAAATTTTTTTTGTGAACTGTAATGCAGCAATAAATCGTTCAATTCAAAATTTTCATGATGGAGGAACAACAAACTTTAGAGAATTGTATCAGCTGTTTTAATAAACGACAAAAAACTATTTTAAAAAATCATAATTCTACGTTAAATTGCAAGACGGGCAAATCGTCAGTAAATTCTACGAATTACATTCAAAATACTTTTATTCAATTTTCTATTTTAATTATATTTATGTTTTCTTTTTGCTATGCGTGTCCGACTGAAATTCAAGCATTTTGTGACTGCGTTGATGAATCTGACGGCGTTTTATTAAATTGTTCGAAAAAAATAGAAGCAAATGAATTGTTGCACACCCTGAGAGCCATACAGTCTCAAATAGGTCTGCTCAAATTTCTGTCAATTCAACATTCAAATATTCCTGTACTTTCATCAGATTATTTTTCTGGTCTATACATTAAAAGATTAGAAATTTCAAACTGCAAGATCAAAATTATCGAAAATAATTCTTTTGCTGGATTAGAATCGATATTGCAAGAGTTAAATTTGTCTAATAATGAATTGACAGAAATGCCAGCTCAAGCACTTTCCGGATTAATTGCCATAGTAAAACTAGACTTGTCAAATAATTTTATTGGAGAAATTAAAACAGAAAATTCACTCCCGAGAATAACAAAGGTAATATTTGTTATCTAATTTTATAAACTACATAATATGTAAAAAATCCTACAAAATTAAATTTTTAGCTTTTTGACATTGATCTTTCACACAACAGAATATCTAACGTTCATAAATCATTTTTCGAAAATGTGAAACAAAGTCTTCAAACAATCAACCTTGGTCATAACGATCTCACCGAAGTTCCGGCTCCAGGTAAAATATTTTCAACGTAATTACACTAACTAGAAAAACAATTTAGCATTGCGAGGATTCCGACAGTTGATGGCACTTCATTTACATAATAACAAACTGCATTCGTTATCTGCCTTATCGTTTATGAATTTGCCAGTTCTAAGCTTGCTAAATTTAGCTTCAAACAAAATTCGAACAATTCATAAGCAAGCATTTCTCAACGCTCCAAATCTTCGTTTTTTATATATGACAGATAATCAAAACTAAGTCGTGTAGAACCTTATCAATTTGCTTCGTTTGAACAACTTGAAATGATCGATTTAAGTAACAATAAGATAGAAACGCTGGACAATGATACATTTTCAAATTTGATATCGTTAAAACAATTATATTTGGGCGACAATCAAATAAATCGAATTGAAAACTACGCATTTGCCAATTCATCAGTGACAGTCCTAATTTTAGAATCCAATCAGTTAAAAGATATAAATAAGGAAATGTTTGGAACAGCAACAAAACTTCAGCAATTGTCACTAAAGGAAAACAAAGTAAATATTTTGCTTTAACAAAAATACAAAAAGTATATACTTACAACTAATTTATTTATGCTGACTTGAGCTGATTTATTTTACGATTTAACGTATTTTCTCTAGTTGAAACTCCGGGGTTTTTATTCTTAAATGACCACAAATATGGAGACTTCTAACAGAGGATGGCTATCATTTTTCAATTAGCCGGAAAAAGGAGCTTCTTATTAAGGGTATTAGAGAAAATACGGTTTATAGTATGTGTGTGCCCCAGTTGTACAAATATGGGTAAGTATCAACTGATTTTAGATCAAAAATATTGATCCCAATGCTTTTCGTAACAACCCTGCTCTGGTTATGTTAGACTTAAGTTACAACGACATTATTGATCTTTCTCCATCAACTTTCCTATCACAGTTAAACATGCTTCTCGTCGATTTAAGTTATAACAAACTGCCCAGAATCCCGTACAGTGCATTTAACAGAAGAGTGATCACTGTTCTGCTAAAAGGTTTGTAAATATTAAAAAAATATAAACCAAATATAATTAATTGTTGTAATGTAGAAAATCCTCTGGTGTGTATTGAAAAAGTTCATATGTTACAACAAGGAGTCGGAGTATATGTACCCAATACGGAAGATTTAATTTGCAACAGCAATAAAAATCAAAATACTGATATGGTTCCAATAAGAGTGCCTGAACAAAAACTGCAGACAAATTTATCTGATGTAACCGTCTCCAATGCTAACATAAAGGACATCCGGGAAGAGAATGCATTTAAACAATTGCCCGACACTATAGCACAATCAAACAAACACGAGAATGTAAATTTGCATCTTCATCGATTACCAAATATAAGGCCTTTACAAGAAAAAAAAATTTCCACGGTAATTTTTAAATTTTTTTTCAAGCACAAAAACTTGCATAATTAACTTTAATAGAAAGCACAGATTATAAAATCTCAATTAATTTGCAAATATGGAGTAATTTATTGAAAATAATAACGAATAGTTTTTAATTTTGCTATCTTTCTTTATTGGTGAAAATGGAAAACTCTCGAAAAAATTATAAATTTTCTTTAAAAAATTCAATTTTTGGCGTTATGTGCTTTTTTGTAATTATTTAACGAAATTTGAAAGAACTGCTAAAAATTAAACCTTGGTAAAACACAAACCAATTTTTTTTCAACTAATAAACAAAAAGATAAAAAATAAGCACTATACATAAGATAATTTCAATAATTTATTTATTGAGCGTAAATCAATTAAGATTTTAATATCCTACGTAAATAAAAAAAATCTAGGAATTAAACAAAAATAAATTTTTTAGACTCTCATTAATCAGTTTGTTGACCAATCACAATTTCAACAGTCAATTAATAGCCAAGAGGGAAGAATTCTACTAGCTTCGAATGAGTTGTTACAAACAAATCAATTCATACAACAGACAACACAAAAATCGTCACACATCAGCTTTACAACATCATCTCAACCCACATTGGTTCAGGATGCAACAGAAGTAAAAAATTTGAAAAATGATGTAAACAAATTACAAACTTCGAGCGGTAATACAACCACACGTCAAAAAATGATAGATATAGCAAATGACCCAAACCTTATTTATCCGCTACCTGTACCATATCTTACACGACCACCTAAACTTTACACTGCACAGCGAATTACACAAAACGTTGAACAATTACTTAATGCAAATCATAACAATGTAATAATAACACAAACGTTACCACCTCAGTATTGTTCTAGCCCCATATCAATCAACATTCACAACAAAACCGGTAACGCTAGCTGAAAATGACCATAAAGTAGAACGACCGAGTTTAACAAATTCTGAAAATTCCAAAACGCACAAGATTGAAGAATACGAATTACAAGAGCCTAAACCAAATATAACAGAGATAGAAACGAACAACAATTTAAACAAAGCAACATTCTCACAATTTGATTCCAGCTTTGATGAAGGACAAGAAAGCAAAATGAGTTCTAACAGAAATTTGCCAACTGCAATAATAGTAATTTGCCTAAGTACAGTAGCAATCGTTATGTGCGCCGTATTCATTGGGATGTGCGTTGCAAAGCGTCGGCAAATACAACTGATAGAAAATAGTTCTGATTCAACTATTGGAATAAATTCAAGTCAAACACACCAACATTCTTCACATATGGCAGCATTTGCCCACATGCCTCTCAAATGAATATAAGGTATAGTAATGGAACGCTTTTAAGGTAACAAAAAATTAATGTGTTTAGATACTGAAAAAGTAGAAAGTAGAAATACAAGCAATATTAACTAAAAAAACAAATAGTATGTTTTTCTTACAAGCGTCACATTTTCAGAGAGAATGGAACGTTAAGTCGACTTCCGCCACTTCAAGACGACATATATGGTTGGACATACTCTCCATCGATTTACTACCCTCATAAGTAATAAAAAAATAGAAAATTTATATGTTACATAAATTTATGAATTAAATTGCAATACATTTTAAATTTAAAATCATTCATTAAAAAATATTTGTAATATGCATGTACATAATAATAAGATACCTTAAGTTTATTTACCTATTTAGAATAATTACGACTTTAAAAGCCTTGGAAAATTAACATAATATCTGATGGTCTTAGGTTATGTTATTTTCGCAAACAGAACTGCACAAACTAAAAAAAGAAGCACCAAAGATCATAACAATCAAAGTCAGCGGATTCATCTTCTCATATTATCATAAGAAATAATTTATTAAAATATCACAATTCGTTTATAAAGGTATTTTTTACATGCAAAAGCTTGCATGAATGGCTAAATGGCTTAATTAAAAAATGTCTTTTAATTTTTAGCGACTTTTAAAATTGATTTTTGAGATATATTGAGGCATAGTGTCCCCGTTTGGCAACAAAACGTCACCTGAAGAATTGCACGATTTATAACTATTTCGTAACCTTAAAACCAATGAGTCAAAATTTATGATTCAAACATTAAAATCAAAAATGTGTTATAATTTTGAAAGAGAAAATATAATGCATCAAATGTTTAAAATATCAATTAGCAATTATAATTATTACCTGTAAAAAACTGTTTAAGTTAATGTAGTATTCCTTAATCAATAATAAAGAATCTAACTTCAATCTGTTAATAATAACCCAATTATTCTAAGCTTCATTCTCAAAACTCATGGTATTTTAGGACTAAAACAAGTGCATGATTTCAATTTATATTATTCTATAATAAATTTTGTTTTTTAATAAAGCGAGTTTTTTAGCCAGCAAAAAAACATAGCTTGATATTTGTACATGCAAAAGTTTCTTATGCTAAATGTTCCACTCTATTTGCAATTTATTGAACATTCCAGTTTTCCTATTGTAAAATATAATATATTTTTCCCCGTTTGTGAAATAAATATTCAAATGAAGTATATAACAGCGAGAATAAGATACTTATTAAGAAAAGATAAGAGAAAAATAAAAGAAAATTGCATGAAAAAAGCTGGATATACAAAAGCTTACTTAACAATCAAAAATAGTAAACTCTATTTATGTATATTGCAGTTTATTGTACCCTTCATCATATGTATGATTACCAAATAACAATGCTTATTTTCCGAAAATTCATTTTTTAAACTTTGAGCAACTATGTATATATTCAAAAAGAAAACATGACCTTGACCTAAAGAAACAATTTTTTTCAAAAAAAAAGTTTCTTAATTGATCACAATAAATTGGAATGAACTAAAAGCTATTTTGATAATAAATAATATTATCAATATGATAAAAAGTTGAAAATGCCATTTAAAACGTAAGTTTATCACCAATATAATTTCAGTTAAGCAATCCCATTTTTTCATTTGTATTTATAAAGATAGAATATTGTAATTGCTTTAAACTATTTGTGAAATAAGTTAAGATAGATAACACTTTCCTAAATTCACGGTCACCTAAATAAAAAAAAACTAAGATGTTGATGAATGAAAAGTATCACCACTCCAATAATTCATGCAATATACGTTTCAGACTCAAATGCATGTATGTATTGTCATCATTCAATATTAATGTTACACAACGAGATAAGACAAATATGGAATAGATTGAAGAAAAAAAGAAATAAAGAATCTCCGATACGACCTGGTTTATTCTTTCTGCAACAGTTAAATTCCGCCGAAACTCGAGATTTTTTCAAAAGAATACATTATTATCCGAAAATTGATGCTGCATCTCATTTTATAAAAACTCTTATTTATATAGTGGTACATTGTAATAAAATTGCTCTAAGAATAAAATTTAATTTTAAAGAATCTCTGCGATGCATTTTTCACCAAATGTATTTACAATATTGCTAATTCTATGTCTGCGATCAACAGTAAATGCATTTTGCCCAGCATTTATTCGAAATCAAACCGCCTGTAGTTGTACGGATTACATAGATGGTGCAATAATAAAATGTAATGGACCACAAGGACCTTTAATTGTAGAAGAACTTAAAAAAACGCAAACGGAAGTTCGCCAGTTATCATTAGAAAATGCTAATATAGTAGAGGTATAACAATTCTTGATACTTTCTATGATATAATTTAATTGATTAAAACTTCAATTTTTAGATTGGCCCAAGAGCATTCAAGAATCTGCGAATTAAAAAACTCATCCTTGATAATAATAAAATAGTTTCAATTCAAAAAGATGCATTTCGAGGCCTAGAATCTGTTCTTCAAGAGCTTTCTATAAACCAAAATAAATTAACTGAAATCCCTACTGAAGCACTCGTAGGACTTCGAGCTTTGAATACATTGAGTTTACGTTGCAATGAAATTGGAAACGTAACTGATGTAGTGTTTGAAAATGTTCCAAGTCTTATAGAAGTTAATCTCGCTTGTAACCAGGTATTTAATTATTAGTAACGAGCAAATTTATCAAGTATTAAAAGTTTAGATTTGCAAAATAAATGGATCTGCATTCAATGAAGTGAAAAATACTCTACAAAATCTTATTTTGGATAACAATTGCCTGCATTATGTACCAACTCAAGCAATTGACGGAATGCAATTCCTAATAGCTTTGCACATAAAATATAACAAAGTAAGTAAAATAAACAGAAACGCAAATATTCAACGTTTATTGGTTTTCAGATTGAAAAACTCGGAAAAAACGATTTAAGAAATTTAACAAGCCTGTCAATGATTACTCTCACAGGCAACCAAATTTCCCATATTTCAAGAAAATTCATTGACAATGTACCAAATCTCAGATATATCTACTTGGGAGAAAATGCACTTTCAAGTATTGAGCCAGGAACAATGAAACAATTTGTACAATCAGAAATAATTGATCTAAGTTACAACAACTTGCCCGAAATTACAGTCGATTTATTCAGTGGAATGGAAAATCTTCAACATCTTAACCTTGAAGCAAACGCAATCAAAGATGTAGCTCCCGGTGCATTTGCTACTACTCCATTGCTCTTACTTTGGTTAGCGCATAACTGCTTAACTTCTATATCACCCAATATGTTTCAAGGAACACCATTTCTTAAACAAATTTCACTAGCTCATAACAACATTCGCAATATTCAAGTAAGCAAAAAAAAGAAGATATATAAATAATACTTTACTATTTTGTTAATTTAGGCATTTAGTTTTGCACACTTAGCAAACCTTCATACATTAGATCTATCAAACAATAAAATACAAACACTGCAGCAATCAGCAATAATGGGATCTGATTTCTTAACAGTGCGCGTACAAGGTAATAGAAATAGGTGCCAAAAAAATAAAAATTACACATGAAATTTAGAAAATCCTCTTGTTTGCAATCAAGACGGATTTCATGTAATGAATGGACGCGAAGCAATAAATCTAACAACAGAAGTCAATCTTGTGTGCCAAACAGATTATTTACATGACTCCACCGATAAATGCCCACGCCGATTAGAAAGACCAGCTCGACAACCATGCTGCCGAACATACTCAACAAGTAAGACTTTTATACGTAAATTATTAAAACAAAACATCTATGAGAAATATACTGAAAATTTATAGAAAAAAACACAGTCGCAACAACAACAGAAAACCCTACATTTAAAACAGAATCGTTTACACGATTAACAACAACAACTACAGAATCTATCACTTCAACGACCGATTCTCGAGCAGCAATAAGAGCTCGTAAGCTAAATATGGAACGATTTATGCGACTTCAACGTCGACCGGCAGACCCAAAAATAAATGGCCATTTTAAAGATATGCAAGATTCGGTTGTGGCAGCTTACGGAATACCAATAGAAGGCAAAAATGATAAAAAAGTAAGCTTAAATATTTACTTACTAAAAATAACTTCATAATTTAAGCCTGCTGAAACAAAACAAGAATCAACTGAACTCAATCAAATCCAAAAGAATGTTGAAGTGACAACAGAACAGTTTATTAAGCCCTCTAATACATATGAAAAAGTCAAAGAGCCTCAAGAAGTTGCAGAAACTAATGACAATATCAAACGACTAATTGAAAATGAAGAATTCAATCATGATACAGAGACGCAGACTATAACAAAAAAGAATGAAGAACAAATTGCAAAACGTTCTTCAGTATAAAATTGTAATAAAAAAAATAATAATAATAAATATACATTCATTAAAAAATAAAATTCTTTCCACATAATCGTGATTTGTATAAAAACGCAAATGGATGTAAATCAATAAGATTTATACAGATAATGAAAAATTAAAAAACTTACCAAAACTCAATGAAGTTTGTGAATTATTCATGACCGTTGAATTAATCCAATTTGTGTCATACGGCGAAGGAATTGAACCAGTTGGAAGCACTAAATGTATAGTAATCTAAAAAAGGCTAAGTAAAAAAACAAACTTTAAAATTGAAGGTAAAAATTATACCTTGGCAATATCTAGAAACATTACGCATGACAATGGTTCATCTGGTAAACACTTTTTAGGAAAACGAATTTCTTTATTAACATCGGAAAAAAATTTTCGGTCGGCTTCAATTAAATCAATGAAGTCAGAAACTAGTGTATGTATTTGCAAAAAACGAACAAATTGAAAATGGTCCATAACAAGATTTAAATCCCTTAACGCTTTTATTAACAGAACGTTAACAGGCAATTGAGGCGCCAAAGTTATAGAAAACGTAGTGTTGTCAGCAATCGGAGTGATGTAACTGTTAGTACCAAAGTCGCTTGATATAGTAACATCTATAACAGAAATACGAAACCGTACATCTCCAACAGAACGATAAATCGTATCTAAAAATAAAATTTCAAAACTTTGCTGATACTTGAAAAGACATTAAATCATTTGAGCCCGTAAAATTTCTAATTAAAATGTAATAACACACCTATGCTGCAACTGTCATCAGAATCCTTTAATTTATTTAATTTTTCCAATAACTTGTCTCGATTTAAAAAATGCAAAAAATTAAAATCAGTTGAAAGAAAGTTTAAATTTAAAAATTTTAAACAATCGAAAACTAATTCATTATAATTATTCGAATTGTGCAAGAAATCATATTTATTATAATATTCATTGTGGTACAATGACTGTGGAAGTGAAAAGTTCGAAACATGAACATCCTTGGCATTTAATAAAAATCTTTTTGGTAATCTTGGATCATTAGTGAGCTCTGGTGTCATTAAAACAATCTAAAATAAAGAATCATATAAAAGAAGCAAAAAAATTAAAACTAAATCAATCGTAATTCATTTGGTCACAGAATAATATTTTAAATAAATAAAATACCTTAGGTTCAAAAAAATCAGCTTTAACATCTGGTTGATATACGCATGATCGAATTTCATCACAATTAGGCAATGCATCCTAAGAATAACTTACACAGAAAGTACTTACAAAGTATTAAACATACAAAAGCATTTAATATATTTTCAAAAACATAAATCATCCATCTTAGTGAGCGAAAATCAATTAGAAATTCAAATGGACCAATAACAAGATGGGTAGAATCGGGTGGCACTAAAATATAATATCATAAAACAACATGCATGACTAAATTTTAAACAATTAAAAAGGGGGGAAGAGGGGAGGAGGGTTTATTTAAATTATGCCAATACAGCATGTTTTTTCATTACCAATTACAGTATTTAACTGTTTTATATCATTAATCTTTTTTCCATTAAATTTTTTCATACCCATTTAAACTTGCAGCTTTAATACCAACTAGCCAATACAAAAAAAATATAAAAAATAAATTATACTGATTGTTATTTTGTTATTGTTTCCACCTATTGCCTTCTGACTTTCGTGTTTAATTATCTAAACACAAATGTCTGCATATTATAACGCCACTCAGTAGCGGTATCTGCGCACATGTTAAAAAATAACATACTGTAGTAAAAAACGCAATGACATAATTCAAATAAATTCCCCTCCCCCAATAACCTTTCCCTCCCTGATAACAGATAAGTATTAAAAAATGATAGTTTTAAACCCTTTAAAATTTTAACTATAGTTGATGTTATACAACAAAATTTCATCAAATGGTATGATTGGGAAAAAAAACTTATTCTAACCCATTAATATATAAATAGTATCAAGTGACTTACGGGGATAGGCATTGCTGGCAACAAAGTAATAGGACGTAAATTCAAGGTGAAAAAATGAAATAACTGAAGGAAAATTTGCTTTGTCAATAAATGATTTTTTTTGAATAAACATGTGTTGTAAAGAATCACGCTTAGTGTTCTGATCCGATACGCATTGCACAATAATATCTTCAATTCGAAAAATAACATTTGTAGAGCACAAATGTGGCCACATCCTTTCAAATCTGATGCGAAGACTAGACTCTAAAGATGAAACAATGAATAAATAATGATATTGTACTAAAATAACGCTAAACAATACCCATATTTTTAGACAATTTGTCCAAGTAATGAGAAAGTTGCCGTTTTGCTAATTCTGTGCATAAATTTAAGGGATTGTAGTATACCCAATCGAATCGATCAGCAAATTTTCCGTCACTAGTAAATACCGAATGAGAAGGATAAAAGTCGAGACGCAATTTGTGCAATGTAGCTTGAATTGCACCATTGTTAATACCCCATTCATTTGGTAATACTAAAAACATATTTGAATCATAAAATCGAGGTTGAATTTCAAGGAAAATTGAATTCACCTAAAAATGTCTAAGCAAAAAAGAGTTTTTGAATTTTTACTTAAATTTACTAAGACCAATTTTAAAAACAGGCAAAAGAAAATAACACTTACATTCCGGAGATGAATCATCAAACAGATGAAGATCAATTTTTGATATATGCAAATGGTGGGAAGATCGGGGAAAGTCATACATTCTAAAGGCTTCTAAGCCACTGGCTTTTGCATTGAATTGAGGTACAAATGATGTTTTTGGCTGTAACTCCTTAAATTGAAATCAGTAAACTGGAAACGGAAAAAACATTTATACAAAATGATAAATTAAGAAAACCCGACAAAAATATAAACTTAAGGTGAGAGAGAAAATAAAGTAACAATCATAAATCTGAACGAACTGCTAATAAAAGTTACAAACAAATATTATGCGAGAAAGTCTTTAAGATATTACTATTAAAAACCAGAAGTAAATAAACTAGTCACTCGTGTAACACATCATAAAATTAAAACGTATGTAGTATAAAATGTTCAGGTTTGAACTGTTACAAAAGAAAAAATATATAATATGTAAGATATCATGTTCATTAATTATGAGTCAATCTTATATATAAAATAATTTTTATCAAAAATTAAGAAATGAAACACATTTTAAGATATTACAAATGGCTCTAAAAAACCTCGATAATAAGATGCAAAATTCAAAAAGAAACATTACTGTAACGTAATAAAATTTTCTTACCATTATCCGACATAACCACAGTAAACTACATAAAATAAACCGCACCTTGTTTGAAAAAAAATTATTCCTTTGTATTAATTTTAAAATGCTGCGTCTATTTGTCCTCACATCATTACAAACAAAAACATACTATTAAAAAGGGGTTAAAATCCAAATTTCGTTCTGCTGCTTTTGCCAAATTCATAATATGTTTATAAAAGTCAATTGCAGATCTGACTTGAAGAAGAGTAGCAACCCAAAGGATTTCCTCCAAAAAAACTTCAATTCTGCCTCCAATAACCGAACAATCTAAAAAAACGTAAAACTAAAAAAAACATTGCAAAGCATAATTTCAAATACAGGATAACAAAACAAAAAAAATAACTTTCTAAAAATAAATTTTGAACTACAATAGTACTTTTTTACTTAGCAACATTCTTTATAAAAGTACGCTTCCTCAGTCAAGCAAAATCACTATTCAAATGAGATCGAGTTGTTAGTGAATATAAAAAAAGTTATAGAGAATGTTTATTTTAAGGTGTTTATTTTAAAAAAGTGCAATAAAACAGGGCTGTGGAAGAGTGGTTTAATTAACCAAAATTAAGTTACTGAATAAAACTTTTTGTATAGTACACAGAACCAGGAAAATTTAATTTTATAGCCAGTTTTATGATTGGTAGCTGTCAAGCTGACGTTAACGAGTTTATCCAATATATTGACTTTTTAAAGAAAAAAATGCTCTTTGCAATAAATTTAGCATAAAAAAAATTCTTTTTTTTTGTGTAGAAAATTATAATTAACAGTTGGACTTTACGGTAATAATAAAAAAGACCAGTAGTACCTTAAAAAAATGTTTTCCTTTTTTTTGCAAATATTAACTTTTGGTACATTATACCAGTAATGTACAGCCTTGCAATAAAATAAAAATTAATACAGCAATATATTCGTCAGGAAATAAAACATTTACTGAAGTATCTCTTGCCACCTTTTACATTAGGAAGATATGAATATAAAACATACTTAAATCATTCTTCTTTATTGCAATGTTGCATTTTCCTTCACCAGTCGTTATAAGTCTAAGCGGAGAATTTAAAGCGTTCTTTCGTTTGGCATCAAAATGACTCTGTTTATCACTGGTATTTTTCAAGGCACTGGCTTCTATTTTAAATAACTGCCAAGAAATTTGTTTAAAAAATATTAACTGATGGAGATTTTTATCATGAATTCTTGTAAGATGTAAATCTTTTTCATCTTTAAACAAGGGCGATTTGCTTTCAACATAAAGGCGAGAAAACTAAAAAATAATACCACAGAAAAAACGTAATATTTAGTAAACAAACCATAAATGATCCTCCAAAACAATCAGACTCAAACTGCACAACTACTGTTTGAATATACAATGCTAAACCCTCTATTACACGCTCGGCTAAATCATAGGTTTTCGAGGCTCTAAAAAATATTTAAATTATTGGAAAACAAATAATTTAATTTATAATTTGACTAAAAAAATAATGAAAATATACTGAATAGTTGCGGCCTTCTTCGACATTGAGGGTGCATCGGCTGATAAACGTATCATAACTTCGATTTCGTCAATGTGCTAAAAGCTTCAATAAGTATTTGAATTAACAAAAATATTCACATTAAATAATTACCACATCATATAAACGTAAGTGGTTACGCAATAAATAAAATTTTCGTGTTTTAAAAATGATGTTTCAAAAAAATTACACATATGTATATAGCTAACTAACCAACTCTACCGCCGAAGATTTGATTCTAGTCCATGGCACTTTAACAACAACTCTGTTACAACGTGCATGACATAATTTAAGCCAAGCCGGAAGCTCTAACCTTTCAGTAAGAACCTCTTCATTAAGTTCGATATTCCTTAATTCCCCCTTTCCACGTAAAACTTCCACCGATATTTGATCAGGTGTTAAATTTCGAGCAAACCTGAAATATCCATTAACAAAAGAAAAAAATTAATAAATAAAAAACTCAAAATAACTTACGTTGATAAATGTTTAATAATTTGATTTTTAATTATAGACGCCATTTGCTAAAAACAATATTACATTTTCTAATTCAAATCCAGGAGTATAGCTGTTTCCAATGAAATCTTTAAGTTTCAAATAGAAAGAAGCTTCATTGTATCAGATTGATATGTAATTAAAAAGTTTTATATAAAACTTGTTATTGGCAATTACAAGTGAAACACATTGTACTGTTGTAAATTAATCATACAGTTCTGGGCATCATCATTTTGAGTTTTTTTTTGTATTTAATAATTGTTGTTCAGAGATGTTCAAGACAGGTCCGATTAACCAAACATCATTTATTTTTTATAAAGGTTATATGGGGCAGTAACACTAAATTTAGAAAAAGATATGACTGCAAAAAAATATAGCCAATTAGTATTACAGTTTAGGTTTATAATAATGACTTTATAAAAATATTGCTGAGATGGCCTTTCGATTTTATAAAGTGAGAGTCACTTATGCTGAAACACGCCTCCAAAAAAGCTACAAAAAAATATAAATACAATATAAAGTGGCCTCCGGCTGTGAAATATGCATAAAATTGGGAATAACAGCTAGCTGTTACGCTCGATTTTATGCATATTTGCAGCTAGCTGAATTCCAATAAATAGCAACTCGATCGTGATTGGCTGAATTTAAATTGTTATATTATTTGTGGCATTATGCTTCTTTTTTTAGAAATGTAGAACAAAAATTTATTCTTATGGACGGAAGCATACAGACAAACACCTAAATGTTACACATAAAAATTTGTACTTTATTCAATAATTTTTACAAAAATAATGATGTAAAAAAATTAGGGCCCTGCAAAACCATCTAAATTAAACAAAATCCATTAATACATGAAAATCTCTCGTTTTCTAAAAATAATAAGAAGTCACCTTCTTAAAAGGAAGAAAACACTTACTTAAACACCATCTTATTTTGATGAGCAGAGAAAAGAAAATATAACTGGAAAAGATTTTTTTAAGATGGTCCATATTATTTTGTTTCTGGAATTCAGAATCTGGAAAATCGTTGTAAAACTTAAAATATTTCAGAATTTATTTTGAAAATTTTTTATGAAAAAACTTTTATGCTTTTTTTTGAACAATAATTGTATTTTTTTCACTTTTATTTTTTTAAATACATTAATAAGATTCATTTTATTTTGTTTGTTTTTTTTTTTATTTTTTTTTATTTATTTTTTTATTATGGGTTAATAATTAAGAAAGATTTTAACAAAGAATGCAATAGTTAAAGGTCAATCGTTGCTTCTACACTTTCAAAACAATAAGCCAAACATGTCACTGATAATATCTTTTTGCTATATATGCACTACACTAATTTTTAATTACTTGAGTTTAAAAATTTAATTGACGTAACATTGTTTGTTTTTTGAAAATTATATTAACATACCGGCATTGTTTAATATTTATTGAGCAATAAACAGCATCACATCTCTTGCATATATATGATATATATATTTATATGATCCCAATTTCTTCAGTTTTTCGAACCACTGCAAATTTTAAATTACCCAAACTGATTCTTTTGAAATCGCCGTTTTCCAGTAAAAGTGAAATTAAAAAAATGCATTATTCATGTTCAAAAACTTTAATTATAATAGAAACAACATCGTTTTAATAAAGGGTTAAAAAGTTTTGTAACAATGTTACGTAATGGGAGGATTAGCAGAAGACGAGATTTTTTAGCAATAGGGTTAGTTAATTTATGGAAAACTAATTGATGAGGAATTGCTTTTGCTTTCAAAAAAGTTTCTCTTGAAATTCGTAAAAGTTCTCAATAAAAGTAAAAATTATTTATTAACCTTTTAATTCAACATCTCACAAAAATTTAAAAGTACACCTTGCTTGGAGCAAAACGCATTCGCTTTGTTATTTCTGGGACATCTCAATCTTCTGGTTCTCCTGACAGCTTCAGAGGCCAATACTGCATCTGTTTTAAAAGCGGAGTTAAGATCTGCAAAAATTCTGCAAGAATTCAAGAACTATTTAAAATTAACTATTTTAAAATTTTTTTTTTACTATTTAAAAAAACCTATAATGCATATTAAATAAATTCATGTAAATAATATTAATAACAATTGAAATTTATAGAAATATAATATAAAATGGCTTTAAAAAACATTTGTATAACTAATTCATCATATATTTTCTTTTCTTTGCCCGTCAAAATAAAATGGTTTAAAAAGGCGTTTCCTTCCTTTTTAGAAGGTATCATCTAAAAATTTTTTTTTTTCCCGAAGAGACGATTTAAGATGATTTCGTCTAATTAAGAAGGTTTTGCACAAGCCTGTAAAAAACGCTAATGTTGCACGACGTTTTGATAGAGGGGGTGTTTGCTATGCTTTTTTTCCTATGCAAATTATTCATCTTGAAGAGCCAAAAACAAATTTTAAAACCAAGAGCAACTTTGTAACACAGTTCGATACGAGAATTGAACTTGTAATGCCTGATTAAATGCAGGAGAATGCTCCGATTTTTGATAATTTTATTTCATAATTGCAAAAATAATTGTGTCCTTGTAAGTTTAAAATGTTTGAGTTTAACTGCAGTTGCTACTTAATTGTCTGAGAACAAATTTTGTTTTGATTAATTCTTTTTTAAATCTAAACAAATGTAATTGTACCTTAAGTATAGCACATGGCTCACTCAAATTTATATTTTTTTTGTAAGAAACCAATTTTCATCGCCTTATGAAATTTATTTTTATGAATAAGGTTTGTAATGTGTAGAGTGGCTTTTGATCTTGCTTTACGAAAAATATTAACTTTTATAGAAGTTTACAGCTAACTCATTTCAAAATAAGTGTAGAATGCTAAAAAAAACGTTTAAAATTTCAGCCAATCAGCGCACGAGTAGCTATTTATTGAAATTCAGCATGCAAAAATAAATATTTTTGAAAATCCTTTTTAAAATAAAATAAGCAATGAAAACATGGCGGGAACTCAAAAATATGCACAAAAATGTTTGTTTACATTTCTTTCAGTATAGACTTATTTACGACCAGACCATCATTGACAAGAGAAAAATTTTAATGCCAAAAAAATTTTAAAATTTTTTAAAAAATGCCGTTCCGGGAATTCAAATCGTAACTTTTTTTAAATTTTTTAATTAAAGAAATCCGGGCATAAAATAAGGAAATTTTAAAACGGCAAATTTGTTCAATTTTTTCTTCTCTTTCGAATGGTGTCATCCATTTTTTATCTCATTGATCCATTTTTTCACAAAACACTTATTTCTGTTTATTTTCCAAAACAAATTAGTTAAAAGTTAAGTTTCATACCAAATTAAGCTTTTTTTTCCTTAAAGTTTATCATTCTTTGTACAAATCATTGAAAAAAAAGGAAGCCTTTTTCTAAAGCTCAAAAAATTTATTTTCATGAATAGTTTTCGATTATCTCTATTTCTGAGAAAAACGGTTCAATGAGAAGATAAATGGATGACACCATTCGAAAGAGAAGAAAAAATTGAACTTTGCAGTTTTAAAATTTTCTTAAAAATAAATTTACCACAAAATATCGGGCAGGATTTACATAATTTTATGCCCGAATTTCTTTAATTGGAAATTAAAAATAAATTTTGCCCAAAGTTACGATTTGAATTCCCGGGACGGCATTTTTTAGAAAATTTTTAAAATTTTTTGGCATTATATTTTCTTTTCTCAGTCAACGTTTTGTGAAGAGTGGTCTGGTCGTGTATTCGACTTTCAGAACAATTATGAACGTAGTTTAAAAATTCTTAAAATAATATTTAGATCATACTTTAACTAATGTACGTCACAAAAAATAGCTGTTCGAAGCCGTACTTTGTTTGCTTTATTTTTCTATATGGGGTAACTTTGATTGCCTATAATTACCATTTAATGATAACATTTTTAGCTAAATGGACTTTTTCTTTTGACATTTGGATTATGGTTTCTGTACGACCCGATGCGAAACTATGCATTGAATATTATCGATTTTTCGGAAGATAATCCTTTGTTAAAATTTGGTACTCATGGAATCGTAGCAATCTCATTTTTTACGATTTTTACAGCATTGGTGGGATGCATAGGATTATTAAAATCTGAACGTTGTTTATTATCAGCGGTAACTCTTTTCATAACAAGTAATATTTTGTTTTGGTAATATATTTTAGTTTATTCTATTTGTCGTTTTAACGGTTTTGTCAAAATGGTTTGTGGCATCAATTGCAATAATGTATAAAGATAAGGTTATTTTTGAGTTTAATAAATATTTATTATTATATGATTTATATTTAGTTTCCGGACAACAGAATGACTGTTTATTTAACCAACATTAGTCAAACTCGCTATTATAGGGATAAGTGGGCTCTTCCAATAATGGACACTATTCAGTTTTACGTAAGAAAAGATTTCCAGATTTTTATTGCATGAATAAAATTTCCATAATTGTTTATATATTTATCTTAAGCAACAGTGTTGCGGTGGAGAGAACCCAAAAGATTATTTGAATTCATTTTGGTATTTAACCAACACGGAGCGAGGTACTCGTTCATTTGTGCCACAATCTTGCTGTAAACAATCACAAAAAGGCCGTGCGTGGTCACAAAATCCTATTGATCCTATGTGCTCAACATATCAATACTTTACCAAAGCGTTTAATGATTCAGTGAACATAAAGGTAATAACAAAGTTTTTTCAACTTACAGTTGCGGAAAATTTAGGGTTGTGGCGTCCCAACAAAAGATTGGGTATATAATCAAGTACATATTTTTGTCTCGGTTTCTGTCGGAACTTCTATTGTTGACGTAATTGCTTTTCAGCGTAAAGATTCTAATAAAATTTTCTTTTAAAATTTAGCTTGTATCAGCAATTAGTGGCGCTACTTACATAAATCACATCTTCAATTATTCTTTTGTGAAAGATTGACGCATTTTTCTTTAAAAAATATTTTAGTGTTATAATTTAGAATTGATGTATAGAATTTATTACATGTATAATTGTACGTTATCACACTAAAGATCTCAAATAGCAATTTCATTTATCATTTTTCAGTATATCGAACCAAATAAATAAATTTTGTCATTTAAAATAAAATACAACGCATCAATAAATTAAAAGGAAAAACGAATCCCACATTACAAATGTAGATTGAATAGCTTCCACAAATTGACAAATAACTAATGTTTAATCTTTGTTTTAATAAGTACTTGTTAAAATTAATTGAAATTGAGTATAAACTTGTCAAAAAGTAATAAATTCATATGCGAATAAGAATGTTTTGAAGATTTTTATTATGTTTTCAAACTTATGATATTCTTTGTATTTTTATCTTAATACAATAAAATGCAACAGTTGTTGTGAAAAACAAAAGTATATAAAACTAATTTAACAGTAAAAAATTAAAATTCAGAACTTATATATAGGTATGTATTTAAAAAATTAATTTAACACGTTTTCATTTATTTTCCAAAAGGCATATACATCTATCCTTAAACGACTATTTTTTCTATTTGTATCCTAATGCAAAATGGCAAAACTGTATGACACAAAAAACTTTTTTTTCATTTCTTCATAATCTATTTTGATTTCGAAGCAACATCACGTCTATTTACTGCAGTAGATAAAGGCCCTTGAGAAAATTTACTGTTGCTTGTATCTTGTAAACGTGAATTCGAAGCACTTGCTTGCTGAAAAGATCGTTCAATAGAAAAACAATTAATTTGTAAGTAATCACAGAATTGCCGACAGATCATAATGCAAAAAACAATTAAACTTGTGTATGCGTATATCTAAAATAATAAAGTAAACGTAAATTAATGGGTTATTTTATTACAAAAAGCAATATTAACAAAAAGTAAGTTACCGTTGAAAACACTAATAATTTGTATTCGTCAATCTAAAATCAATAAATTTTTATATATACATAGGTCTAAAATGGGAAAAAACTTACAATCAAATCATAATATTGATTTAAAATCATTGCAAATGGACTTAAATAAATCCAATCCCACAATTCCAATTCGCTTCTACTCATGTGAGCGATGACGAGTCGATTTGTTGCCTTTGCAGCGACTGCTCCAAAACACAAACATAAAAGGGTGATATTTCGATCGTACACTCCTGACGATGATTTAGAATAAATCATGGCAAAAGGCACGCATACGGCTAACAATGGAAATAGTGGGAAAAGCACATGTTCCCTAAACATGTTTTACATAAATATGAACTAAAAAAGATTTTTTTAAATTACTGCAACAGTAGATCCATTTTTTCCAACGCCTTCGCTTAATATAACTTTTAAATATCCACCCAACTGCCATACAAGTAGCACACAACTAATACCAACAGCCAGAATACGAAGTTTACATCCAAATATCTAGGATAATAAAAATTAAACGCTTTTAAAAACTTGCTCAGCCTAATTTAATATTCAAATACAAAACTTTTATAAAAAATGAACATACCGAAATACTCCAAATGCCAGGACCAAAAACAGCAGTAAGCAATAAAATGCTAATTACAACATATTGTGCTTCCGTTACGTCAAATCTTGAGAAACGTAATTGACCAGTACAATAGGTAGACCAATGTGCTGAATAAAATATGATGGCTGAAGCCATTGCTACAAGTAATACCAAATACCTTTCGGTTCCCATTTGCATAGAATAGCAAATATTGATAGTTACAAAAACTGAAAATAAAAACGGTTTAGCATTAAATTGCAATATATACAAACCTTGAGTCATTGAATCACAACCATGGTCAAATAGTTCTCCTAAAGGTGAGGAAGAATTTGTTCGACGCGCCTGCTTACCATCAGTAGCATCCAGCGTTTGGTAGATAAATAATCCAAAAGCGGCTTGTAGATAAGCCCAATATGGAGCCTTAAAATACAAACTTGAATTGTGTTACAAATCATTCTTATAAACAAAATGTCATTGTGAACATTAAATAATGTAAAAAACCTCTTCAATAGCTGAGAAGCAAAAATGTGAAAGAATTAAAACAGTGAATAAGTTGACGATCAATCCGACTAAAGTGATTAAGTTTGGAGCTAGCCATAATGGATAATATGTCACAACTGCATTCCAAAAGCTAAAACAAACATTAATAATTAATTAAGACATAATTTATGCTTATGAATGTGTGTAACTTTAATCATCAAATCATTAAGCGGTAAAATAATAAAACCATACTGTTTCATATACAGCTCATCTAACCATGAGGTATCTACAGCAACATATTTGTGTTCTCCAAGTCTCATGATTTGTGCTTGATTGAGTGAACAATCTCCATAACAATAAGAATCCCATACATTGGTTATGCCATTAATAACACTAGAAGTGGTCCTCTAAAAAAATCATTAGGTACATTTAATAATTTTTTCAAAATAAAATAGATCCAAAGTAGTTATGATTTCTATTTAAAAATCTTAAATAAAAATTATAAATGAAATCATGATCAAAAAAAACACACCGAGCAAATATTATCATGACTCCTATCTAACCAAGGGCTGTTGTGTTTTTTCGATCTTGTTTGTACTGGCATTCCTTATTTATCGCCTGAAATAAAAATTATTGTTATAACTTTGGATATATGCATTTAAATGCATGTATTCAAAGTTATATTCTCAATATGTCACACTTTTGTTTTATGTGTTAGACAAAATAAAACGTTAAAGCACAAAAATTGTATTCATGTAAAATTTAATTATCGGTTCAAAAAAAACTGAAATGAAATCATGGGCTTCTATGTATTGCATTTTTTGCCTCATATTATATATGAGGCATTAATAAAAAGTAGAATGTAAATAATTTTTGTTAAAAAACAAGAAAGTATTTTGCAATGCAAACAAATCGTATCAAGACGAAATCATGTTCAAATAAAAATTAAGAAATTTTCATTTCATGTCGCAAAGAGAGTCCTTTTGGGTGTTTGAGTCTTTTTGGGACATGTTAACTCATATGGTACACAGCCAGAAGCAGTTTCCTTTGGTTATCAAGTTTACGCACCTTGTAAGTTATTTAAAGGGTAGAGCAAAGGATAACGTTTCCGGGATCCCTACTATAATATAGCCGTAAAGCTTTTGTGTGAGAAATTTGTCTGTTCTGAGAATAATTTGAAAGTAGTTTACATCGACTGCAGGATACACCAAAATTATCACGTTACAAAAGTTTCCGAATGATTACAAAAAGTGGGGATTTTTGCCAAAAATTCTTGCTTTTTAATACTTCCTGATATTCGAAAGTTAATACTTAGTGGAATAACCCTTCTAATCGATAACCGCCTGGCACCTGAGTGGCATGCTTTCAATCAAGCTCTCTAGTGCTTGCACTTGAATAGCTGACATCTGAGCCTTCGTTCTTCGTATTCTACCGCAAACACTACCCATTGGATTGTAGTCATGCCTATAAATAATGATTAAATTTTTACTGTGATATTTTTATGGTTTTTGAAAAATGCGTTTTTATTTTGTTGTACCTCATAAGCAACTGGCGAGTTTTTTCCTCCTCAATTTTCATGCGGATAATGAATTGGCAGAAGTTTATATTTGCTTTTTTCATATTGATCATTTAATGACCTGTGCCATCCTTCAACATTGGTTCGTGGCTAATTAAATAGTGCAGCTCTGTGACAGTTCCAAGACGCTGGTGGAAATATTGCAAAAATAAAGTACTTATCTACCAGCGTTTTGAGACTGTAACGGAGTTGCACGTTGGCGGCATTTGAGCTGATTAAAACCAAGTCGTCTGCGTACGCAAAAATGCTAGATTTGCGGTTAAGACAAGTGTAGCCATTATATAGATTTCTGATAGCCCGGGTTTGAGGTTTAATGATTAAGTTAAATATAATCGGGCTCAATGGGCAGCCTTGTTTGACGCCGGCTTTGATGTTAATATTTGGCGGATACCCTTGGAATCCCCTGATAGACGTAGTTATTTTTTAATATAAAATTTTTATTTTATTGATAGAAGAAGAGCTCAGCCCAGCCTACTTAAGTGAGTTAAAAATTGATTCATGAGGGACTGAACCGAATGCATAGGTTAGGTCAAGCCATGCTAATGCGCACTCTTTTTCTTTTTTTTAGCGTCCAAAATAATATTTTGCAGTTTATAATTAATACAGAGCAATCGTTACATAATCATTAGCTAATGAACTTTTGGTCTGTCATGTTATTTTTGCATCTAACTGAATAATACAAAAAAAACTTGAGTTAAACTGAGTTGAGCTTTTGCTCTGCACATTAGAATAATCTAAGTGCAATGCGACAATGCAATATATTAACAACAATATAATGCTCACAGCAATAAAATGCTCACAGTATTCAAGTTATTTTTTTTGGCTAAAGTTAATTTTGTTAATTGGTTAAACACGGCAAAATGCGGTTATATTGTAAATGATTTACCTCGCTTTCAAACTCCAGTTGAATTTTTGTTTGCCGGCTGATATGAATTTGGACTGTGAGCACCGTAATTGTGTAAACTTGTTTTTTTGCCCGTTGCTCAAACTGTAATGTTTTTTTTATTTTTTAACTATTTTGTTATAAATAAACATGTTCATTAAAAAAATTTAAATCTAAAATAAAAAAAAATTAAAGCAGGAAGAAATGAAACACCGCTAGATACCTCTCATACTCACAGCACTACCACTGCGCCACAAGATCACTAGTTGCAAAAAATTGTAATATAGAGTCCTGAAAAGTTTGATATCGATTTATTCGTTCACCACAAGGATTGAGCAACTAATTTTATATTAATCCGGCATAAAAAATGCGCTTTTTTTTAAGGTATATAGCACAAGTCATATGACCGACCCGCCAAAATGAAGTTCCCTTGTAAGTTTTTTTTAACTTGTTAAAGATTGTTAACTGTAACTTGTTAACTGTTTAAAGATAGGTATCTGTTTTTTAAATGCGTTCTTAAAGTGGTTATCAATTTATAGAGGAGAAATTATTAGTTTATAAACATTATTTTAATTATTTTGGTTTTATAAACTTTTTTAAATGTTATAGTTGCAACACTCATCCTAAATATAAATAACAACATAAAATAATTCTCATATATATATCTTTTTCCTGCAATTTTATTTCCTGCTTTGTTGTCATTTTAGACCTTTTATTTTTGTTTGGTATTTTTTGTCTTTAGCTAGGCTAACGCTTGGTACTACTTTTATTCGATATTTTTTCTTCTCTTCTCTTCTCTTATTTTTTTGTGTTTTTTCTGACTAGTTTTGTGAAATGTACATCATGTCTTTGAAATCTATAAGCTACACTCAACTAGGCATTTGCCGCACTCACTCACAGCAGGAATAAGTAAAAGAAGAGAAATAATCTAACGTTTTTTTCATACATCTTTTTTACATATACACAGTCTTACACATTTATTTTTTAATGCATTTACTCTCGTGCTTTGCTCTTGTTTATCATCTGGTTATATCGACTTAAACCTTCGTCTGCATTGTTTGTCTCAAAATTTAGACATTGCAAATCCATGAACACGCTTGCTAAGTTTTTCAACGCGCTTTTATACATTTTATCATTTTTTGTTAAAAATTCCTAGCAGCTAAAATAAAGATAGGTTTTACAAGTATACTGTTTTTTATTCAAGTATGTTTTGAGGTAAAATAATTAATATCTACAATGTTTGTATTTTATATTATAGTGCCTTAATAAACAATCTACTGTAATTAGTTGAATATTGATTTTGCTCTGAGAACTTTTCAATTCGGTTTTCGGATTTTATTACAAATATATTTTACTAACTGATTATCTAATTTAATCCTAATTTATTAGGCTTTATTGTTGTTTCAAAAATTAAAAATTGACTACATTCCTATTATCGCCGGCCGCCCCAACTAACATTTTTTATAATTTTTCAGCAGCGTTTGATTTGTTTTTCATAAACATACAGTGCTATAATTTTAGGTGCTGTAAAAATTTTGCACATTATTGAATTTTAAATAACGTTTCTGCATTTAAAGTAATCTTAAACAATTCATTGTTTTCACGCTAAAAAAATGGATAAAACCGATGCGCAACGTAACGTTGAAAGTCTTCGACATCAACTTAATATTCAACGAATTCCAATTTCACAATCAGCTGCGGAGTATGTTATTAGTTTATTTAATTTTATTAATGTGCATATATATATGTTGATCCGTGACACAATTTTCGTTTAATGATGTTATCTGAAATGTATATAAAACATGTTTTTCAATTTATTTTGTTGGAAAAACATAAAGTTTGAGTAAAAGGTCTAGTACTTTAAAAAAAATGCTTGTTAAAATTGTTAAGTAAATTAGCCTTGCAATACGGTGCTGTCATTATGCTAGCAAATGTATATTGTACATAATGTGCTAAATGGTTATTTATAATTCTACTAAATGCATAATTAAAATAATTAAGGCTAAAACGATACATAGAAGGTCAACAAGAAGGCGATTCTTTAGTCAATCCAATTGACAAGAGGCTAAATCCATGGGCGGAAAAATCGAAATGTGAAATATTATAAAGTTAATCTTTTGCACTAACAATCTGAATGTAAAAATCTCAATTTATTGTAGAAAATTACTTTTTCAATGTTTTTTTTCAAAAATATACTCCATTTCACTACGATGTCTTGTAAAGTTGACTATTAACATTAATTCTAAATCAATTTTTTGTAAATTTAGGATAATAAAAAATTTAAGGCTTATATTTTGTAATTTGCAAAAGAATCTAATAAAGCTTTAATTGTTCAACTTTTATATTTTCGTATTAAATTCACTTCATTGTAACTGCAAATTAAAATTGATTTTTTTGCTAAACTTTGTTGCACTTTGTCTTTACAAGTTTTACTCAATTATAGCTGCAATTAAATATTAAAATATTGTTTATTTAAAAATATCAATAAAAATTTACAATTTTGTTGTTAATGATTAATATTTTTTAATATACAAACATGCACCTCATACATACAGAACATTTTTTTTCACTATGGTTAATCCATGTGTTAGAAATTCAAACAATAAATTATTTAATATGACTAGCTATGTGCCAAATGCCTTTTATGACTAGTTGTAATTAGTAAATTTAATTGAATTTAAGTTAGACATTTACGTTAAACAGTATTTGATCATTTTGTTGGAATGTCACTTGGTTCCTAAAGGCTTAAAATTTTTTCGTAAGGTTTCATTCAAAATTGGAGCTTGATCCTAAGAATAACTAGCCTTACTTGCTGCTTAGCCATAGCACATTATTATTTTAGGAATATGAATTAACATTTGTACAAAATGACGTAGTGATGTTGAATATTAACATTTTGTATTCTTCAAAATTCGTTATTGTTTCTCATGTGCCTTTTAAAAGTAACCTGTACTTTTTCACATAAAAAGTGCTATAAATGATTTCAATATTTAAAACAACGATCTGGGTTTTCTTGGCAAAATTTTATAAAACGTTTGAAAAAATTATCCTTTTCATTAATTTTTAGATTTTGACGTTTTTATTCATACATAAACATATGTATTAAGCATATATGCATGCAATGTCGATATAAACAGCAAGAGTATAAAAGTAAAATGAGAAAAATGTTATAAAGAAGTTAAAGCGCTTATGTTGACATTTTTTCTATGCACATGGAAAAGACACGATGGAATAGCAAAAGAAAATATTTTTCTTGTTAAAACAGAGAATGGAAATTCACGAATAAAGACGTTAAAAAATATAGTATTCATAAAAGAAAATAGTACGGATAACTATTTGTTAAATGTATAAGAAAAATTTTTATGAGATAATTTTGTATTTGGTTAAATTGCAAAAAAAAGGAAAAAATTAGCAAAACAACACAAACGCAGTTACTACCGCAAGGTTTGTTCAGAAATTTTGTCTACATTATCCTTAACGTTATTCTTGTTGGCTTATTTTGATTGTGTAAGCTGTACCGCAGCACTAACTTCATGTTTCATGTCAACGTGGTCTTTTTTTCATAAATAGAGAAAAAAAGAACACAAGTGTAATTTTTTTGAAAATGCAGAGACCATTGTTAATGGCATTATGCAGTAATGGCACAACGCGTTACGCAGCCAAAGCTGCATTTTTTCTTGTCTTTCTATGATAGGCATCAAAGGAATACATATTTCAAAATTTATGTTGTTTTCTCTCACAACTTTACAATTTCCTTATAGAAACATAATTTTTATGGCTTTAGGTTTTTACTTTTGCAAGTTTATGCAATCAGAAATAATCATTGTTATGTTTCCTATTTTAAAGTTGTTTTTGCAATTTATTTATAAAATGATTTTCAAACTATCATTTGCTTGACAAAATGGTTTAATAAAAACACGTACTAATTAGATGTACATTTGGCGATTTCTAGTTATTTTTAAATAACGGTATAATTTTGTTAGTTATTTGTGTAATTTTAATTCCATTCAAGGCCGACTTCGGTTTTATGGAAATGAAAAACTTTGCACTATATAAAATCTGTTAAGTGAAAATTATACAATTATATTGCAATTTAAATATGTTGAACATAAATACGCCTTATTGCGATGCCGCCACGTCGCGCTGCCACTTTGAGGGCGTTATTTTTAAGCAATTTCGTTTTGTTTTCGTCATTGTGACACGATTTAGCCTATGCCCAAATCTGAGCATCCGTATAATCCTTAGTTTAAGATTGTAATCAAGCTTATACCTAGTGTAAGCCTAAACTTTAGTCTCAACATAAATTGAATTAGAGCTTAAGCCCATGCTTTAGCCTTAGATAAAGTTTAAACATACGACCAACTTCAATCCTATACCTTATCTTTTTCCGATTTTTTATTTTATGAAGTCATACTATATATTATGTATTTAAAGATATTTAAGTTACAGTCGATGGCGGAGGACGGAATATATCTTGCTTTTAATCAGTGTTTAGACTTACAGAGTTCATTGTCAGTTGAAGCAAATTTTTACTTTGCTTTAGCTGTCAATAAGCGCTTCAAATCTGAGCTCTGCTTTTGATGACAAAAGAACTGAAGAAGTAGACAAAAATCAGATTTCATGAGAGCCATTGATTGTGAGAATGATTAACCATAATAAATTTATGTGCATACATATATAATGAAGATTTAACGACTATTGAAAAAAGTTAAATTTTGAAATTACCGTTATAAGGAATAAATATTTTATTCCAACTAAGCCTTATTTTACCTTTACATATATGTATATATATATACATATGTAAGTTTAAAATATAAAAAAGTCAATGTTTAGCTTATACTTTCATTAATAATTCTATTTTTGGCTTCGTATTTTACTTTTCAATTTTATTCACACGTTATTTGATGAACAAAATACATTCAAAACATAAAATAAAAAATAAACTCCCAACAGACCAATTTTCCAGAAAACAGATATTTTACTTAAAACAATGCAAAGGCTGACCTATTTCTTGTTTTCGTTTTTCAAAAAAAATTTAAATGTTCAAAATTGTTGTCATGTTTGCATTAATTATTACACTTTAATATAGATCAATAATACTTAAATAACAAAAACATATTACAAGACTAACATAATCCTTAAATGTTTTAAATATGTACATGCTTTTAGCATTTTTTTGGCAAGTTTGTGTAACATTATTTAATTTTTATTTGTATACATTTTTACTTATCATAACTTTAAAAATATACATCTTTTTACAGTTATTTCAATACAAAACATTATTGGCAAATACTTAATGGCAAAATTAATGTACGCCATACCTTTTTTTCAGCTTGATTAGAATTGCTTATGTTTAACATCATCAAAGAAGTGTTGGGTAACGATTTCAAACAGTTTTACATTAGTTTAAATTGCCAAATATTAATTTTTTATGTTAAAAAATTTAGGTGAAATTAATATACGATTGAACGAAATCAACGAAGATTTGAACTCCAAAATGAGTCAACCAAACAGTTGTCAATCTTCTAGTAGCACATCAACTCGTGTAGCTGACTATTCCAGAAATAATAATTCATCATCAATAAAGCCTGATTCAAATGTTAAATCCATTGCAAACTTATCAACAACGTGCCATCAAATCCAATACTGCGGCCCTTATAAACTTGAAAAAACCCTTGGAAAAGGTCAAACGGGTAAGCTATCATCATAAGATACATACGTATAAATATTTATTTACACAGTTATCACTTGGTCACTAAAACAATACGTTACAAAACAAAAACTGAGAATAATTCCCGCAACAAATAACAAATCAAAAAAATAACAAACGCGCCAACTACGGTAACTCAAATTACTGTTTAAGGTCTTCGTGGCAAGACTATAACATTTGCAATAAAGTAGATTTCGTTGTTTTACCACACACAACAAAAATGAATAGGATTAATGAACCATTACCCAACACTGATTATGATTTTAATAATTTATCAGCAAAAAAGATTTTTTTACAAATTGTTATTTACAAGTTTAATAATTTCAACATAATTAATTGCAATAACTGAAAGGATTATTTATTACTAAATATATTAAACTAATTTCAGGTCTAGTAAAAACGGGAACACATTGCATAACTGGTAAAAAAGTAGCTGTAAAAATCGTGAACAAAGAAAAGCTCAATGAATCCGTTTTGCAAAAGGTTTTTTTTTATAAAAAATTTTTACTTATTACACGAGGCTTTTCAATTTAATATACTTGATTTTTTTTTTAACATTTAATCGGAGTTTGGTTTTAGAGTTAGAAATGATTTGTAGAGAATTTTAAGAAGAACAAAGTGGTTTTTGTTGGGTTTTAATAATTTTGATTTGGAAAAGAGTTAGGGGTTTGAAAATTTAGAGTAAAAGTAAGACTGCAGTAGTTATGACTTATTTTTTTGTGTTAACTTATGTTTCTTTTCAAAAAAAACTATATTTGATAAGCTCACATTTGAAATTTTGTTAAAAAAAACTTGGGTATCACGAAGTACCTGAACAAATGAGTAATTTCAAGTTTTTTTAAGTTCAAACAAGTAATTTAAGCAAAAACCAGTTTTTTCTAATTTTTTCAAGCAAAAAAAGTATTTTAAGTTTTTTCAAGTAATTCTGAGTTAAATTTTTTTCATGATATATATTTAAAACTCATTTTTTGCTTAAATGAAGTACCCTACATAAGAGCCATTTAAAATTAATTTTTAAATTTTTACATTTTGCCACATTTTTTTTTGCCAATCAGCGACCAGTCAACTAAAAGTTTAAACTCGGACTACGTACCGAAATTTCCCTTTGAAAATTTATTTTAGAAGGAATATTGTCTTAACTGGATTTGCCGTAAGAACATTTGTTTTTGAGAAAAACAACTTGTCTTTTGTTTTTTCTGTTTTTTTCTTGTCTTTCAATATAGTGTTTTCGAAAGACAAGTATTCCCTGGTAACATTGTATCACCGTTAAATATTGTTTTTATTGTTTTGATCAAAACAATATTTGAACGTTAAAAAATCTTTTTTTAGAACTTTGGACATTTTGCCAATATTTCAATGTGCATTTTTTAAAAATAGACGTTTACTAAAGTATACTATTCGCATACTTTTTTCATATAGAACATTCGGTTTGAATAATATATTCCAACTTTTTGTAAACACTTCTGACGAGTTGTATTATAATATTCGTTTACTCTTTGCATAATTAAATAATATTTGTCTATTGAAAATATACGAACAATTTAATAGTAGAATGCAAGCAAAATATATTATATCTTAAATTATTCTACAGTATATTCGTTTTTTAATAACTCCTCATTTATTAGTAGAATGAAAATATAATGTACGCATACTTTTTTTATCGATATAGTCTATTCACTTTGTTTGCATACTCGTTTTTATTAGTTGAATACACGCATACTACTTTTATATTGCGATTAAGAGGTAGAATACTCGTAAATTTTCATACTTTAAGCGTAATACCCTCAAACTCATTTACCAGTGTATATTAAAATCAGAATACTTTATTGTAACAGTTTTTTCTAAATTTTAAAAATTGCATCAGTTTGTTCATGGAACTTTGGTCCTGGGCTATTTCTTATACTCATCACATATTCTGGCGCACAAGCTGATGTAATTTTTGATATTTCAATATTAGCTAAACATTTAAATAATTAACACACATATATAAATAACGTCAAACTCAATTAAACAATAAGTTTTTAAACAATACAAGACGGTTTTAAAATGAAAACTTAAAATGAAAATTAATAAAAACTCAAATAAAGAAAGTTCTACAGATTAAGCCATAACTCAAAAATGGGAAAAATACATTTTTTTCTCGTTTTTATTATCATAATGTCAGCCTAAAATTTACTGACCTGTTCATTTTTACTTATTTAATTTGATAAATCTTCTAGCCTGCCTTGCATGCAATAGAAAATGAGTTAAAAATACCTTGGTGCATTATTATAAAGTATTTGAAAATCTTTTAATTTTTTATATCAATAATTTTGTGACAACAGATTTTTTTGAGATTTGGTCTAAAATTTTAGCTCTTACTCGTAGGTACAACCAAAATCAAGTAAACTCAAGTTAAAGCGATCCTGCTTTAATTTGATTCGTCTTTTGCTCTAGGAATTATTTGTAAACAATTTTTATATTTTTTAATTAATTGGTAATTTAGGTTGAACGGGAAATTGCAATTATGAAACTAATTGAGCATCCTCATGTGCTTCATCTATATAACGTTTATGAAAACAAAAAATATTTGTAATTCATTTCTTATAGGAACTGGATTTTTACTTACACATGTTGTAATATTTAGATATTTGTTGTTAGAGCATGTTTCTGGTGGTGAATTATTTGATTATTTGGTGCGAAAAGGTCGATTAATGGCAAAGGAGGCAAGAAAATTTTTTCGACAAATAATTTCTGCACTGGATTTCTGTCATGCTCATAACATATGGTTTGCTCAATAATTTTAATTTACAAAAAATTTCATTTTTGGAAGCTATTGGAATCGAAGTTATACTTACGAGTTTATGAACGTTTATTTTTAAACAATGATTGTATGTCTTTTAACTTTGATGAACAAGGATATATACAAAAGCAGCTTATAGCTAATTTTTAATATTGACAACATTGCTTAATTATAAATCAATTATCGCAATTAAATTTTTATAAATTTCGCTAGACAATGGTATAATAAAAAAAAATTCTTGTACTTAGTTAAATATTTTTCATTAATTAAAGCATACATAATCTTAAGCAGTTTGCGAAAGACAGACTTCACAACTTAATTTTAAAAATAGTCGTACTTTAATTATATTCACTGAAACACATACACACCTACATTTATTGTCATGTTTAAATAAAATTATTTCGTCGATAATTTTTGATTAATTTATTTTTAGCCATCGCGATTTAAAGCCTGAAAATCTGTTGCTGGACGAGAGAAATAATATTAAAGTAAAGATACCACATGTGTGATCAAAAGAGACGCTGGTAAAAGGACATGACAAATTTATTGTAGTAAATTTTTGAAAAGCTTTTGTTAGCATAAATAGAAGTCAATGCAAAATATATGTTTTTAAAAGGATTTACTAATTCTGTTGTAATTATTTTGATTTAACAATTATGCGTCCTTTTGTCTGGTTGCTTTTGAATGTGCATGTATACATACAATAGACACTGTGTCATGAATAATTATAGGTTGCAGATTTTGGCATGGCCTCACTACAAGTTGAAGGATCTATGCTTGAAACGAGTTGTGGTTCACCTCATTACGCATGTCCGGAAGTGATAAGAGTAAGCTTTTTTTAATTCTAGTTTGCGTCATAAAATTTTTTATGTGCTGATGATATATTTTTATACCATTTAATATATTAGGTGTACACCTATGACTCCGCGTTTTTATTTGTGGCTCTATTTTTGTTTGAATAAAATATTTTTTATTTAGCGAATTATATTTTATTGTTTTCTCCGTATCCGTAGCTTTCTATTTATGTATGGTATTCACTATATGATCTTCTAAAAGGTCTAATTTAAAATTTAAAATATGTCCAATTTTTTCCTGATAAACGTCATTTCACTCTTTCTTTTCCATTTCAAGAAAAACGGCACCGCCGCTCGTAAAAATTTTTTTTACGGCATTATGGGCCTGTTCAACCTGGCAAAACAGTCGTTACGAGCAACAACTACTGCAGTTGCGTAATTAACTCGCAAAAAAGAGATCCGAATGAGCAGATCGACACTATAAAGTGATACTTTATGACGACGCAAGGCCTTATGTCGCAAAAGGTTTGATAAATGAATCGCTTCAAAACCGACAAATTTTTTTAACGGTGGAATCCATAAACTACTTAATCTCTGAGAAAATGTTATCAATCACGATGGAATTATTTTATAGTTTCAAGCTGTTAAAAATGCAAAAAAAACGCGAAGTCATAGGTATAGACCAGGGATGGGACTTTTTAAAATTTTTATTTTTATAATTCCGAATTTCGAATTTGAAACTTTTATTTCCGAATTCCGAATGGCCAAAATCACCCAAATTCCAAATTTTTTCGAACTCCGAATTTTAGTTTTTTATGCCACACCAGTCAATTTTGTTTTCCATTTGCGGTATTTTTCAAAATTTTTAGATTTTTACAGTTGCTACATTTAAATTTTTGCATTATGTTTGTTACCTATTACAAAAAATTTTTAAAAATTTAAATGAAAATTAAAAAATTGAGTGTCGAGACTAATAATTCAACAAAAATTCGGAAACTTTTGAAAATTTTCCGAATTCCGAATGGCCAAAATCACCCGAATTTCGAATTTTCCCATCCCTGGTATAGACCTAATAAAAAAACATTATTCTACTTTTAAATAAGTAACGAAATTAAATTAATGAACACATATTGTAGGGTGAAAAATATGACGGAAGAAAAGCAGATGTATGGAGCTGTGGTGTAATTCTATTTGCTCTTCTTGTTGGAGCACTTCCATTTGACGACGACAATTTACGGAATTTGTTGGAAAAAGTTGGTTTTTCTTTTCTTAACTCACGGATATGTATGTTAAAATAAAAAAAAACATGCATCATACGCTTTAGGTCAAAAAAGGCGTATTCCACATACCGCATTTTGTGCCTGGTGATTGTCAAAATCTGTTGCGATCAATGATTGAAGTTGACCCTAACCGTAGAATTTCACTACAAGATGTTTTCCGTCATTCATGGGTTTCGGGTTCAAGCAAAGCCGAGCCCGAACTAGAATTACCGATGTCACAAGTCGTTGAAGTAATATATTCTCATTATTTGTTAAATTTTTAAGTCATTTTTTAAAACGTTAGTTTTAAACTTAAAACTAGTGCTTTCACTTGAGTCCAGAATGAGTAAGCGTAAGTCCAGCTTTACTCGACAAATTTGAAAAACAACGTTAGACCCAGTTGATAAAAACATTATTGATTTTGGTACCTTTATACCTTTGTACTGGTTGTTTTAAATCCAGTTGTGTTCAGCTAAAATTTGGAAATGTAGTCAAGTTGGATTAAATAAGTCCAACGATTCAAAACCAAAATAATTATACAAGCATGTGCTTCTACTAGAAAGATGCCAATTAGAAGGAATATGGCTATTTTAAATTAATAAATATAAGCTTAAGAAATAACAGTAATACAGTAATTAAATAGTTTGCACTCATCTATCAACTCAATGGTAAATCAATAACTTAATAATATCTATGTTCAAGATACTAATATATATCGAGGATTAAAATTTACGGAGGCCCTCATTGTGTAATTTCAGATACTAATTCAAAACTGTTAACAAATGCATTTTAAGGAACTTTTTTAAATTGACCCCACAGTTTTTTACTTTTTTTTTAAATTTTTTATAATGTTATGTTGTAAAAGTAATAATTATTTTATCACTGAGCAATTTGAGACATCAAGTAATAAAAACAATCAGTCCCAAAAAAGTTTTTCATCCATAAATGATCGTCCATATAACTAAACAACAGTTAATCTCTCTATTGGGATTTATTTTGCAATTTCAATTTCTGTCATGCACTCTCGATGTTAATTGTGTGACATCCTGTTTCTGCGTCTTTAAAGTCAAACCACGCAACTCTTGCATTTTAAACAATAAGAAACAAAACGCGCAATTTCATTATCTATTGAAAATTAAATTTCCTGGTTTTAACGTATTATTATAGTAGTTTATATTTAAATACAAATGGTTTTGCAGTTTTTGAATTACTAGGCCAAATGACCCTTTATTCTTCAGGCCGGCGTTTCCCTTTTGAAATATCGCCTACCGTGATGAATAGGATTTTTAAGTTTGAAATTTAAAATGTTAAATTCGTGCGCTTTGGCATTTTGAAATTAAATATGAAACACATCTACAGTAATACATTCATTGATTTGCACAAAAAAAAACACAAAAATGGTCCGTTCACAGCATTATTTAACTACATTAGTTGTAACATTTCAAATTCACAATAATAATAATTTCAACACTCAACATTTTAAATTCGCACTATTTTTGGCAATAAAACGCATTGTCAACTTTAAACATACGGTAGTTGAATCAATTTATGTTTTGAAAATTTGAATTTCGAAATTCGCGCGTTTTTTTTTAAAAAAGGAACATTTCCAACATTTTACATACGGTAGTTTTTTTTTAAATGCCAAAGCGCGCGAATTTAACATTTCAAATTTCAAAGTAAATACAGTAGTTGAATTAAATTTGGTTTATTTGTGCAAATTAATAAATTTGTTACTGTAGATATGTTTCACATTTCATTTCAAAATGCCAAAGCGCACGAATTTAACATTTTAAATTTCAAACTAAAAAATCATATTCAATACGGTAGGCGATATTTCCAAAGGCAAACGCCGGCCCGAAGGGGGCCGGGCCATGTAGCCTTGTCTACAAAAAATCTGCAAATGTATTTAACGAATTTTTAATTTTAAAATTTGCGAACTTTTTGGCAAAAAAAGAAACATTGTCAACATTTTATTTACGGTAGCTTTCAATTGATTAAATTTTTACATTAAGTTTCAAATTCGCACTCATTTTGGCGTGTGTTTCTGGCAACTTTTTTATGCTTCAAAACAAAAAGAAAAGGTTGCTGATTAGTATAGGTAAGCAAGATTACGATTTATCTTGTTGTAATGATGCAAATTTAGACGCACGTCATTCCGACTGAAGAAAACATTGATCCAGATGTATTTCGTCATATGAACAATTTGGGATGTTTCAAAGATCGTGAGAAACTTATTGCAGATTTGCTGTCAACAAAGCATAACACAGAAAAAATTGTAATTAATTTGTCACGTGTTTTTCAGCTTCAAAGTGTTAAAAGTACATATACATATATATATGTTGTATATAAATATATCAATTGAAATCTATTGCTAAAACAAAGCGATTGTTGCAATACTTTTAATGGCTATTTTTAGTAAAATTACATACGAAAATGAAGCAAACTTTACGTAGACCAAAAATTATTCAAATTGTATGCGTATTCTACTAAGCTTAGTGTTAAAAAATATAAATTAGAAAGAAACCTCATTGTGAACATAATATATAAAAAACAAACTATTTTGCACAAAAAGTTAGATTGATAAGAAAAAAATCATGATACTTCAAAAGTATCATTTTTAAATTTGTTTTATTAAGGTTTATTTTCTTCTGCTTGACCGAAAACGCCGTCGACCTGCACACGATGATGAAACTGAAGTTGTGTTACGAGGTGGCGCAAATTTAAATATAAATACAATCTCAATTGATCCACCTCGAAAAAGAACTGACACGTCGAAACCCCGTATAACCGTTGGTTCAATAAGTGAAGGCTCGCCCATTAACCCACGTAAAGTGTATGAGTACGATATTTCAACATAAATTTTTTTTATTGGATATTATATTACTTTAGGCGAAGTGGTCGAAATCGTCATAGTTCACTTGGAGAGCCTCTTAACGGCTCGCCGCGGAGTTTGTGCTCTGCGCGAGCTCAAATACATCAATCTAATATTATACCATCATTAACATCTTCTATTGATCCAAGTGCTGTTTTGATACGACAAGGTAATCCTGCCACGCACGAATCTGAAACGTCGGTTATTGTAACATTGCCTAATAGTAACAGTGGAAATAACAGCAGCCACTATTATAAACATCCATTAGATTTGACGCTTTTTTCAACAAACACGCGAACATCACGAATAGATGTGGTAAGTATTAATATTTTCTTATTAAAATATTTAAATTAACTGAAGTAACATTAAAACTGATGTAGTAAAATTAATAAAATGTTAGCATTTTTTCTTCTTCATGTGCTGGAGAGAAATTTTCTGAATTTTTTTTCGTAAAAAATGAACTTTTTGTAGACGCTGGTTTCGAGTTCCTTGCAACTATGCTACTTTTTTAAAAACAATAAAAAAACATTTTTTGGGCATTTTGCATAATTTTTCTAATGACTGCATAATAAAATGGTATAAAAAGACAACATTTTTACCATTTATCGCTGTCATAAAAGTGCAGTTAGGACAAAGTGATCTAGTGCCTATGGCGAGTCAGGTCAATGACGATTGCGCTTGGTATTTTTATAATTTATGAAAATTCTTAACTTTCTTCCTCAAAAATGCGCCGCGAAAAAGTTTCAGCATATTCTTCAGACATTTTCGAATATTTTTGGTTGTTTTTGAAATAAAATCAGGACAACTCACTAATGACTTTTTTTTCAAAATTTGTTTCAGTAGCGGAAATTTTTTTTTTTTGAATTTTAAGTTAAAAATTTTAATTTTGCGTTATTTTTTACTTGTCAACGCTATATCTCGGTAATTTTTCTACCGATTTTGCTCATAGTTTTTCAGATTTTTTTTTTAGATCTTTCTAATCAAAAATTGCAACAATTATTCAATCTTACCTCAACTTCATAAAATGATGACAAAATTGTTACAATAAATAATTATCATAAATTGACATGAAACTGTCACATAAATTTAAAACAATATAATTAAAATAAAATTATAAAAGTAGATTTACTTTTTTAATACAATTACTTTTTTCAAAAAAATTTGTATTTATAAAAAAAACAAGTCTAAATTTTCGGGACTGTCATTGCCTTCGTACATTCCCAGCACAGAAATGTTGGCGTTGCTGTTGCTTTTACAACGTTTCATACAAAATTAGCAGCATTACAGTTTTTGCAACAATGTAGTTTAAAAATATTATTTTTTATTAAAAAAATAATAACACAACGTCAAACCAACATATTTTTTAAAATGAATTTCAGAAAATTGAGCACTGTGAACAAATGTGAAACAAATTTTGAAAAAAAGTTGTTAGTGCAACTTGCGTTATTTTATATGTGATGTTCATAAATTACTTTTTTTATCATTTATAAGTTTGGGCTGTTCAGCAAACATATCAGCAAATACTTGATATCCATATTTTTCATTAATTGATAAAATACTTGATTTTGCCGAAATGCAGTTCTTACATCAGCTGGCAAAAGATAAATACATGTTGTGATAATACAAAATTTTACATTTACTTATTTCTTGTGTCAAATATGTATGAGATACTGTAGCTCAGTTGTACAATATTCAATGCACAATTTCTTTTAAATATTCCTTTGAAAAGTCAGTAGGGAATTAATATTCAGTATAAAAAATAAACGTAGGCAGCAAAAGCGGGAAAATTTGTTTTTGGAAGTTTTTAGTTTACTGTTTCAGAGTATTTTTAGATATTTTTAAATTGAAATCATTATAACTTGCGACATTTCATATATGAGGTGTATAAATTGTTTTTAACATTCCTGAGTTAAATCAATTTTTTTTTGAAAATATTCAGGTCTAAGAAATGTTGCAATATTAGAGCAATCTTTGAACGTAATAATGTATAATTTTTTAGGCTAACTTACAATTTTCAAAACATTCTTCTCAAAGTAATGTTACATCTGATGACTTTACCACATCCAATTATGTTGATAGCACAATTAACAGTGCAAGGTTACATAATGCATCTGTAACATCGTCATCTAATATTTTGACATCCGCGAGCGAAAGTGCTACAAACATTAATATTTCACAAAGCGGTACAGCTCCTTGGCGAACGAAAATTTCATCCACTATAAAAAATTCATTCTTGGGAACGCCTCGATTTCATCGTCGCAAATTTAGTAACTCTAGTACAACATCGTCCACAGGAAGTGCTACAAGCATTGGTGGAAGTGTTGCGTCCTCAGGCGGTGGTGAATCTGATTCAGAAGAAAGCCTCATGTTGGATACAAATGAGTTTGTTTTATAACTAGTTGTATAACTTTAATTTTTTAATTTTTGAGCTAAATCAACTTCAAATGATGTGTATGCGGAACGGTCATAACATTAAATTAATGAAGGCATATATTATTTAAGGCCACTAGTAAAAACCTTTTAATAATACATTGAAAAGTTTGAAAGCTACAGAAAAATTAGTGTGGCTACAGTTTTGATGTATACTGTAGTCAAATTGGCCAAATTTGCGCCATTATTTAAAAATCAATAGCTTTTTACATTTCTGAAGCAATATTCAGTTTATTACAAAATTTATTTTTGTAATACTTTCATCGCTTGAGATATTTAACGAGTGCCTTCAAAACCGTTATAGAAATAAATAATGACGAGTTGGCTTTCTGTACATATTACTAAAAAATAATTATCTTGTTGTTTAGCTTAATTAAAAAATCATGGTTTGGCTCTTTAACAGCGGGTATGGGCGCCGATCGTGACGACATTCAATGTGTTCCAGTTGAAAATAAATCATTAAATGAAATCAAAGCAGAATTGATTCGCACTTTTCTCACAATACATGAGCTTTCTCATTCAGTTATTGGTCAAAATTCCTTCAAGGTAGAATATAAACGTAATGGAGCTTCCCTAGGAAGCGCGGTATTTTCACGAGGAGTGAAGATGCAAGTCGATATTGTAACAACCGAAAGATCGGGCTCTACAGAGCACCCTTTTTTTGTCGTCAATTTCACGCTTCACACAGGTTTTTTCATTCATTTCATTATATACATATATATATATATATATATAGATATATGTATCAGGGATGTGTTTCGCTTCTTTTCGTATCGTTTCGTTTTGAACCGTTTTTTCCGTTCTTCTCTGGGGAATTTTTGTTATTCGTAATGTTTCGAATTTTTTTTGAAAACTCATTTTGTTTCGTAAAACTTTGGCAAGCTATTTCGTTTTGTATCGTTTCGTATTTATGCAATTATTTTACGAAAATACGAAACAAACTTTCATTTGAAAAAATAATTAATAAACACACTGAGATTGTCAAATACTACAGGAGAGTTTTCTTTAAAGAACAAATTAAATAAACATAAAAGTTCAGAATTTAGAAAAATTTTAACTCCCTAGCAATACTGCAATGTGAATTACTTCTCGGATTTGACTCCATATCTTTTTTAACTTGTATTTAGCAAATTAATTCAATAAATATTTTATGTTCAGGAATCCGGAAAAATAATCTATTTGCATTTAGATTCATTATTTTGGTATCTTTAAAAATTAATGCCTGATTCAAACTAGCAGTTGGAGTTAGGTCAGGTGTATATGTTGCAGCCGATTTTGATATTCAGCCGATTTTTTTATCGCTAGCAGAATTTGTTAATTTGTAATATTCCTTGCAAAATCTTGAAAATTTAAACTATAATTTGCTAACAGATTATGTATTATGTTATTAAATGTATTTTGCAAGCAGGTTAAATTCATAATAACAATATTTATTAAGGTTAATAATCAAGAAAAAAAAAATTTCAAAGGTTAAATAAAGGTAGAGGAAGGACTAGTATATCAAAGTTAAAATTTTACAATAAGTAAATTACTAATTATCAAAAATTATTTGTTTTTCCACGGCTTACTGTTATGACATTTACTGTAACACAAATTTCCGTTTCGAACGCATTTGCACCCTTTCATTTTGAAGGTCCCCGTGCAATTACAATTTTAAAACCCTAAAATCAAGTCGACAAAATTATTTGTAAAAAATTTAAAATCAAAATATACTTTGAGTTGAGCCCGACACTGACGATGCTCCTACAGCTGAACGAAAACTTACCGGCTCATCGGGAACATCATCAATTGTACTAAAACGTGAACTTATCGATTTAACTTGGTTTCGTGCATATGAACCCTCCAAAATACCATAACGTATGCCATTTTTATAAAAACCATCTGATTCACTCATAAAAATGCTCAGAAAATTTCGATGATCAATTTTTGATCTATCAACATATTCTACACATAAACGAACATTATCGCCAACTCTAACAGCCTTATATTTAAAAATTAACAAATTAAAAATTATAATTACAACAGCACTAAAAAGAATAAAAATAGCACAACAAACCTGTCAAGTGATGATTTTAACATTTTTTTGGCTTGATTTGATTGACACGCTCTAGCGCTGTTCAGTTATATCAATTTCTTTTGCTTCCAAAATTAGCCTCATTCTTCCGACGATTCTGAAACGTCGGACAATTTATAGAAAACAACACGATTATCAACGTCGTTAACGCAATCATTAGCATCAATGCTTGTAAGCTATTCTGGAAACCATTAAATGTAGACTAATATAGTAAAAAAATGTAAAAAATAAAAAAAACCTCGTCTAAATCCTACGCATCACGGCTATCAATTGTTCCGACCCACTCATTTCCATCAATAACTTTAAAGATTCCTTAAAATTTAAGAATGTGAATACATAAATATAAGAATAACACAATTAAACTTCATCATTATTATCAATGCCTTCAACTTCAACTTCATTGTTAATTTCGTCTGCAACATTACAATCATTGTCATCTTTCCATTCTCGACCAAACATAGCGGCAAACGGCGAACGACCAATTCCTCTGTAAAAACGTTTGTTTTTTGCTATCTGGATAAATGGCACTGCGTTTGATTACGGAAAAAAAGAATGCGAAAATTCAAAATAATTCAGAAATCTTACACCAATGTCTCGATTTGCACGCTCGACAGATCCTTGTGATTGGCTATGTCTCGGTTTTCCGTGAACAATTTTGCATTGTCCCCATTGCCAACGACGCGCCATTTCGAAAATTATTTTGTTGGCAAATTTACGTCCGTTGTCGTTCAGAATCTTTGGAGCACAAAACGTACAAAAAAATTTTGAGCAAGTGATCGCAGACTTCGAGTGTTGTTTTTGTAGCTAAAGCGTTGAGGACGACAAATTTAGTAAGATGGTCCTGAAATAAAAATATAAATTAAAACTTAATCACATAATTTGCTTTAATAATATAATATTACTTGGTAAACCATAAGGAATTTAAAATTTCCATCTGGCCGTGGATTGCAAATCGATGAGATCAACTTGACATCTTGAATTCCTTTCCTCACTAATTATGGGCTTGACAACAATATTTTTTTGACTTGATTTTTTTTAACGCAAGTTTTCACATGTCGTTAAAAATAACGCGATCAGCTCCCTATTACATAAATTAATGAGTTAAGAAAATAATTTTGCGATAAATTATTTTACAATAATTCACTTGGTATTCATGTCGCCATGAATAGAATTTCCTTCTGTTGTAAGATAGTCCCCATTGTTTTTTTTTGAAAGGCATCCAAAATTTTATTTCATTCGGGTAACGATAATATTTGAGAATGCTTCTGTTTTTGGAAAAAAATTCTCAGCTAATTTATCAAACTGTAGCTTCTATTTTATAAATATATAATTAATAAGAAAATGTTATAATACAATAGAAAATTTTTATACACATAAAGATTGCTAAAGGCAACAAAATTAAATTGATTTTTTGCCTCATTTTGTAAAAAAATTCACTTCGTGGGTTTTTTCATGTCTTAAAAAATTTAAATAGTTTTAATTTCAGAAGTGCAATTTATTTTCAAATCTAAAAGATTATTTGTCATAAAAATCGGTGTAAAACAAATATTTTTTAAATATCGAATACACTTTTAAATACATTTTATATTCTTAATACTTCATAACATAATTTTCAAGATTTTGCAAGGAAAATTACGAATTAAAAAAATCGGCTAGCGATTACAAAATCGGCTGAATATCAAAATTGGCTGCAACATATAATATTGACGTTATAAATTTACATTAACTCTTTCAAACAAGAACTCAAATCAGACTCAAAAATCAGTCCAATTACAGCAAGAAAAGTCTTAAGTTATTTGTTGAATGCAAAAAATATGACGTTATTTATTGGTTTGATAATTCTAGTTGTCGACATGACTTCTCTTAACTTTACACTTAATTGGCCAACCTGTTTCATTGCTCGAACGATGTTCTTATCAGTATGCCGACCAATGGAAAATGTATTGAATACGATTAGAATAAAATAATAATTATACGAATTAACCCGGATAGTTTATTAAGCTATTATTGAGAAAAGGTATGAGTTAATTTTGAAAACGCTGATGTTTTCAAATAGGAAAATTTGAAGCCTGTGTGAGATGCAACCTTTGGACTTGCATCTCTAAAACATTCGCCTAATACAATATTCGTCGTCTAATCTTTAATTAAATTTATTCTAATCTAATTTTATTAGTTTTTTATTTGTCGGCATGCCATAAGAAGAAGGTGTGCAAATCGAAATTAAAAATGAAGATAGCGGTTTGAATTGATTATGTCTGATCTAAATTCATGGTATATGTATTTTGCTAATTCAAATCTGTTCTTTGCCAAAATCTTTCTTGCTGAAAATTGACGCTTTTTTACAATGAATAAATTAAACAACGATTAATTTTATTGCAGAGTCGAGGCGGATGATTTTTTGAGATGATTCAACTGGTCAGCTAATTAAACGTAAAGTTCAAGTTCTGAATTGTAAAACATGCTCTCTAAGCAATGGATTCTCATTCAACATGCATCGGATACAGCTCTAAAAAATCATGCCTACAAAGGAAAATACCACAAAAAAACAATATGAAATAAATTTTTAGTTACTGAAAATTTTAGTCTTATTTTCCATAAGCGTATTTTGTATCGTTTCGTAAAGTTTTTGGACTTTTACCGTTTTGTTTTGCATTTATGAAAGAAAATATTTTTGTGAAGGAAAATAATTTTGTTTCGTTTTTTTTAAACAAATTAGAGGACTCGTTTCGTTTCGTATTTTACTTTCGTCACGAAACACATCCCTAATATGTATGTATATGTATGTATTTTAGCTATAAAAGTGTTAAAAATTAATATCAAAATTAATATTAAGTTTCAAATTAATATCACATTGATTCAAAAATGATATTCAAATATAATATTCAGGGCCTGTAAGACGGTTTCGTCGATTGGTAGAACACATATCATCAATTCTACAAACCACAAATAATCCAAGGTAATTAATAGTTTGATGCCAATTGTTTACATATATATTTAATTCAAACACAAAATCAACCTTGAAGCGCGTCAAACGGAGGGTTACTGCGCAGTTTCAGACACAGAATATATTAACTTTAATACTAGGGTCATATAATTTTATTGTACACTTGGCTGATTTATGACGTTTCATTTTTAAGTTGAAATGCTGCTACTTGCAAAATTAATCAAAAACGGTGTGGGGAAATTAACGGATTTAGTAGAACACTCCTAATAACTTACAACTTCGCTTATTAAACTGATTTATGAAATGAACACAAAGTAAACAAAAATTTATATTATTCTAATAATATAAATTATACAAATTGGAAATTTTAGCAACGCTAGAAATGATCGCATGTCTCATCAAAACGCAAAGACAATTCAGTTTCAAAATTCGGTTAGTAAATCAAGAAGGCAATCAGATTCAGGAGTAACTGGTTCTGCTGTCGAGTTGACACTAATGCCAATGAAACAGCAATCGAGGAGATTGACAAACAACAATTTTCAAGTAAATTGTTACAAAAATAATATCATTAACTGTATGTTTATAACCTTATTTTATTTTAGGATCCAACTTCTTCAGTTATGTCATGCGTATTTGCAGACGTCAATAATTGTGGAAAATCATCATCTCATAATAAAGAATCTAGTTGCTTTTCATTGGAAAAAATAGTGTGCAGTTCGTCTGGATATGGAACGCTAGTTAATAGTAGCACAACGTTACATACAAAATGTTCATGCCCAACACAATGTTCCTGTTCAAGGCATAACTCAGGCGATTCTTTGCTAACATCTACATCACCAATCAACAATACTGCAATAAAAACAAATAGTATAACTGCACTTCAAAGCGCTGAATTTAATAATTGTTCAATTGTAAGGGAATGTAATTCTATAACAACACCTCCAAAAAATAATATTTTTAAAATGTTTTAATAGAAGTAAAAAAAATAAAGAATTAAACTATGTAGCTATACAAGGATATTTTATCTAAAAATTGATTACTAATGTACAAAATATATTTTTTTCTTAAGTGACTTTTATAATTACTTTTTTAAAAAACCACATACAAATTTACTCATTGAAAAGCTCAATATGTGTGAAATATGTAGAATATAGCAAATTACAACCCTAAACATGAACAATGTAATGCAATCGCCATAGGTCATCTAACTAAATAAAAAGTGTTAAGTTGCTATACTTTCAATTTATTTTCCATCCAAAATTCCTATAAGTAATCTGTATTCAGTATTTACAGTATTATATACTCCAATAAAAATTATATACTCCAATTCATATTTTAAAAATTTTTCTTTGGCTGTAAAATTTGTACGAGAAACAAAAATTAAGAGTACTGCGGTGAAAATGTTGTAAAATATAAAATGATCTGAATGTTCGTTTGAAAATGGCAACAGTGTGGTTGTTGGTTTTCGAAGATCACTCATTTTCAAGACGTTGTAATTTTTTTTTTCATTTTTATGACATATTATTCGGTTTTCCCTAGTTTTTGCAGGGAATTTCATGAGGATTGGTAGCAACATTAGTATATAATGCTATTGTTAATAAGCTTAAAAACTGCAAAATAGCTGGTAGGGAATAAAATTAAAAAGTTATTGCCACAATTTACCTAATATAAGTATTTAGCAAGTGTATAACTTGAGTATTTATGATTTTATCTAAAAGATAATTTACAACTATGCCAGAAACTCTGATTAACGTATTCTAAAACTTGGTTTTATGAAATTTTTCAATCCTTTAAAAAAAAAATTTTGATTGAATTTTAAGGTATAGGTGGGGATACACATAGCTTAACTGACAAAATATTTGGTTATTAAAGGTTTACAAAGTTGTGATTAGCTTAATCTCGTAATGACACTCTCGTAATGAAAAAAGAAAGAAAAGTTATGTTGATAAATATTTAATATAAATTATTTTTTTAAACCTATTACGTGCTTTGATTACAACTTTTCTCCTTCTCACATTTTTACAAAACTTTATTGTGTTTGGTTTAAATTTTTTGATGTAGAAAGGAAAATCATACAGATGTAAAAATGATTTATCCATAAAATATGCAAAACTTGTAAAGAAAAATTTAAGGCATTTTTTTGTCAGTTTCTTCCTAGAAATTTTAGAAAATACCAAAGTTTATTAGAGCCATAGGATTGAAAACATTTATGATAATTTTTTCAACTTTTTACTTTTGGGTCAATAACATAAGGGCTGTAAGTTCGGGGAAAGGCTCGTTGTCAAGAAAATGGATAACTATTAGCATGTGCGCTCGGTGTTGTTGTTAAAGTTATAAGCTTAAAACTTGATGGCATTTTTTTATTTGCAACACCAAAACTTCTGTTGCAACAGCTAAGTTAATTTACCACGTGCCCGCGGTAAGAAAAATCGAATTGGATGCTTTGTACTGTTAAACCAAAAAAATATATAAATCAAGTTAACAACAATTGGAATTTGTTGTGAGTTCACTAGCAAGTTAAGGTCTCAATAAAGAGAACCTTATTAGGATGCGGCACAAGGTTAAAATTAATTGATTTCGAAAAAAATAAGTCTTAGAATGGCACCACGAACAATTGCAAAAAGTTAGGCTAAAATTAAAGAAAAAAAACTTTATTGCTCCAAACAACTGAATTTCGAGGTTATTGTGATTTCTGGAATATAAAAATAAGGTTTTAATAACGATTTACAAAAAACGATTGAAATCATGGGTTTAAAACAATTTTATCGTATGCAGTAGTTTAAAATTGTAACAATTTAGAAAAATAATTAAAAAATAACACATACCATTATTCAAAATAACGTTGTTTTGATAAAACAATTTATTATGTAAGTGCACTTAAAAATAAACAATAAATACAAAATTAAAACACAAAAACGAATACTTGCCTATTAGCAATTTTTAATCTAGGCAAAATTTTTAAACATTTATTTTTAACATTTTTTTAAAACCGTCTTAATTGCAAACTAAAGTGATTGCTGACAAAATCTAATCTTTAAAAAATACACAAAACAACTCTTTCACCTAAGTTAAAAGCTGCATCTAAGGCTAAAGCATAAGCTAGGCAATGCTCACTTAAGAAATAATTTAAAATTTGAATTATAAAGTTACTTACATTATAACTTGTAAGAAAAACCACCACAAATCGACAGGTTACAATAACATTTAAATATTTCTTTTGTCATTTAAAGTTCTGTGAATGATGTATTTTTTAGGATCAACATGCTGCTCTATTTCCTAAAACAATAAATATTTGTCGGCTCTATGTAGATATAACTAACTTTCTTCATAAACCAAAAATTTTCAAAAATGTTTTAGAGCTCGAAAACAATTCTTAAAGGACTAATGGAGGAAAACACATATATGTGCATGCTTCTTATAAAAAAATTTAATTCATTTCTTTTTACTTGCTTCTTTTATTACTTCTATGTTAAAGCAAAAAGGTAAACAAGCGTAAAAATACTATTTTAAATTTTTTTAACGTTTTGCCTATTAAAAAATACTATAGTTGAGCACCCAAATAAAAAATAAATAAATTGACAATTAAACAAACAACTCCTTCAAACAAACAACTAGTTCAACTCTTTATAACTTAAAAATGCATATATTTTTTCAGTTTTTTTTCCTAGTACCAGCTAACCTCAGTTTTCCTTTCTTTTTTTATCGACATTTTACATGCTTTTTCAAACTTTATAATTACTTATATAATTTTCTGTTTTGTCCTTTAAAAACCAGTTGTTCAAAGGAAAATTTTCATAAACAAGCCCCAAAATAATTTGCGAAAGTGCGCCAAAGTCCAATCAAATAAATTTGAAGAATAGAAAAAGAATTGTATGATTTTATAAAAGAATACCTCTATTTTGCGAAAAAGGTTTGTAACGATTTCTGATGATGATCTATCATCATTATGCACAACGTTGTTAACATTACTGTTAAAACTATTTTGCTTTTCAATATGTAAACAGTTTAAGTAACTTTGGTGTTCTGTTAATGCCATAAGAGGTCCATTATCACAAGCATAATCATTAATTGTTTTGGGTTGACAGATAACTTTATCAATATCTAAACGAGTTTTTAATATAAATAACAAAAATGTTATTGAAACTATGAAATATGCATGTGTATACAAAAATAACTTTCAATTTCAACAAAAATATGTGTAAAAAATGAAAGTAAAAATATTTTTCACGTGTTTGGGCCAAAAAGTGGTTTTTTCACGGTATATTTGCAATAAAAATAAACCTTTTTGAGTTTTTAATAGCTAAATTAGCACCTAAAACTCCATAACACAAACTCAGCAACTCCAACACAAAAAAATATATTAAAATAAAAAACACAAATGAGAGAAAAACGAATCGAACGTATAATTATTAAATGCATTTAACTAATCGTATAAAGTATAAAATAAATGTGACAAAATCCAATAATCGCACCAAATTTGGGTTTTAATATACCCTTAAAAATTGCATTTAAATCATAGCCAGTAAGCATTTAAAGTTAAAAAAAATGTTGGTGAATCCAATAGTGACTAAAACTTGGCAACAAATGTTGTATTTGTCATATAAAGCAATGTTTTTCGAAAACCACTACAACTGGCTTAAAAATGTTACTCGGATAAATATTAAATTAATTACAAAAAACAATTTCTTTTCAGTAAAAATTGGTAAAAAAACAGTATTAATTATCAATTTGCCGTAGCTTCAACAACAAAGTCAAATTGTTTTCTAATTTAAAAATGTCCAAATAATTAAAAAATTGAAGAAATATACATACTAGTTTATAATATTATACTTGCACAAAAAAGGAAGAATATCATTTTGGCTAAAATAATCAAAGATAAAGCAAAATAGCTAAAACAGAACATGAAACATTCTTAATACAACAGCAACTGACAAAATATGCTTTTACGTTTTTGCAACCGTTGAATTCACCATCTATCGATATAAGCGCTTACTGCCCATGATACTCCAAGTGTTAACTTATACAAATGCTTTATACAATAATTGAATACGCAAAAAAAAACATAATTACCAGAATTTAAATTGTTGGAATATATGCTTTGTCTCGTTTCTGAGGGCATTGAATTGCCATTGTCAGTTACATTATTATTAATATTAGGTAACGTTGAATTGCAATTGTCCACCTTTAAAAAAGAGACATGTTTTAAAAAAAAAATTAAATAGAGGGTAATATAAAAAAAAGAAATTTAATGAAACATAAACAATCAATTAAAATATATTCTTATGATGGTCAATATATTATTGGCTAAAGAGCCAAATGGAGAATGTAAAACCACATAAATCTACACCTTTTGTGCTAGCTCTTTAAAAAATTCGTAATGCATACACAAAATAAAATTTGTTTAAAGTAGCTATTATATCAAAAATATAAAACAGCCAAAGTACAAGCTTAAAATGACTAATATCATTTATGGTACAATACCAAAAAATACTAAAAAAAAGAACCTAAGTACAAAGAATTGACACATAGAAAATTTTAGCAGAAATAAATAACGCATTTAAATACATTGTTTAATAATAAAATCCACATATTTAAACACTAAAGAATAAAAATGGTAAATAGGACACTCACATCAGTTATAAAAATTCCTGCTTCATAATAAGCGCATTTTTCTAAACATCTCTCATAGCGCACCGACCAATCAGTTAACTCTTGTGCTTGAATTCTAAAACAAAAATTACAATTTATATAATGTGTTACAAAAAATGATGCTAACTTAAAAAAAGACCTTTCACGACGCTCCAGATCATCATTAATTTGTTCAATCAATCTTAATTTATGTTTCAATTCTAAGCAAGATTGCTGTGACGCAGCTAATTGAGCTACAAGTGAATTTTCAGTTGCAATAAATTGTTCACGCTCCTTTTCATGTCTTTTCTAAAAATTCTAGTAAAATTCTAGCATTTATGAATAACACGGAAATTGCAGATATTTTTGTTTTAAGTAATATTTTAGTCCAAAGAAAATCCTAGCAATCAATTTGACACAAATGATTTTATATTATCAATTAAATCTGCCACATTTGATGTTCCTCCAACAATATTTTTTAATATTAATTCACACATCTTTAAGAAGAGATAATGACAAATTCTATAAATCAGTGCACTGAATGTTAAGGTTCGCAAGCGGCGACAATCTAAGTAAAGTTAACAATATCCCATATGCCTATTACAATTTATCTAAAGTCTTATTATATATAACAAAATGATTTTCTTCAATTTGTTGTATACTTTATGTAAAAACAAAAAGTTTTCTAAAATATCAAAAAATATTTCCACGCATATATAAAACCAAATACCTTAAGAATAATTAAATCGTTGCTTAAAGATTTATTACGCCCTTCTAGATCAACAATTTTTTTGTTTGATGCTGATAATTCCATATCCATTTCGGCCTCAAGCTCTTTACTATATCGCTTAAATTCTTCAAGTTGTGCCTTTTCATGTTCATATCTAAACCAACGTTACAGAATAGTGCAAATTATTAAAAAACTAAACTATAATTTCATGAATGCATTTACATTTTAAACATAACAAAAAACAAACAATGATTTATAATTTTGCAACTCCGTTTGTAAAAGATCATTGGAACATATATCCGCAGACATTTCTAAAATAAACATGGAATTTTAATTTAATTGCAAACCAAAATAAAATAGTATATTAAATATATGTTCTGTAATTTATATTTTACATTCTCCTAAATATTCAAAAAATTCACAATAGTCCTACCAATTATAAAAAATAAAAAATTTTTTAACCAAAAAGCATAATTAAAATATTTTTTGTTGATTTAAGCTTTTGACAAAAATTTTCACGAAAAACAATGAGTACATACACTTGTGGTTTGGCATAACGTTAGTTTTAAAAATTAATTAATTTAAATTCAAAATTGAATTATATTGCAATCTTTTAATTCTTTGTTATAGCACACGGCTAGTCAAAGCATTTTTTTTACCGTATCGCAAAAAATGAGAAGAAAAAAAATGAAAGGAAAAAACACAAAACGAAATATTACAACAACAAATTATGTGCAAAACAAAGAAAGAGCACGGATTTTTAAAACGAAAAAAATCTTTCATTAGGCCTATATGTATTAATTTGAAGCGGGAATTTAAAATTAAATTTATTTAACGTTGTTTATACTTTGTTGTACTGTATTACAGTATTTACCTCACATTTTTAGTTTGTTGAACATCAATATCTTTATTTGTATATGTTAAATGTTGTTAAAAAATGGACGTTTTCATCGTATAAAAAAAGAGTAGAATGGATTTTTTATATATTTTTATCATTTTATCATCCAATATTTAGGCAACAACATAACTATTTTTTCAGAATAATAAACAATAATTTTTAAAAAAAAGATGGCGCCGTAGTGTCCAACACATTCAGCCGTATATCATGAAGCCTATTATGTAATATACAATTTAATGATTTTATCGTATATTAAATTTTCATGGCGCAATGTAATATATTGGTTCTCGGGCAACGTTCCATTTTGCGTGAAATGATTATATTGCACTCAAGCGACAATAATCAATTGATTTGAGTTGTATTTCTTTAGGGTAAGTTATTCTTTTGTTGTTGGTAAAATATTTGTGAAAAATAACCTATTATTTGTCATGATATAACGCGGGAATTTAAATTTTGTAATGGCAATATTAATTTATATCACCTGTTTTGGCCACTTAAGTTGTATAAAAAGTTTTAAAATTGGTTAAATTTTACTAGAGATTTGTTTCAGTGACAGAACAACTTTATATCAACATTGTGCTATTCAAACTTAATGATTGATTGATGATGTTGGTCAATTGTTCTACGCCGCCGAAAATCAAATAAAACTTTGTAATAAATTTGAAAGTTCAATTTTTACCGATTTTAAACTTCACAAGTAATTGCTTAACTCATATATGTTAATTATAAATGCAAAAAGTGAGAGAAGAAATCGAAAGCCCATAAAAACAACAAAATGTCTCTGCTTTTAGTGTTTAAATGATTTTGGCCATTTTAGTTGAACAAATCGAATAGGCTTTTTTTCGCCTAAACGAAATTATGTGATTTTTTTCTAAACCATAGAATACCTTAATAGAAAAATTCTGTTGTTCAATAATTCTGATTGAATCAGCTTTTGCAAAGTTTTTGCATCTCAAACTTGTAAAAACATGTTTTTTCATAAACATTGTGGTTTTTTTGACAGAATGCCATACAATGAATATACCGCAAATGAAGGATTTTTTAATTTTGAAAATCCGTGAAGAGCAAAATTTATATGATTTTATAGCAAATCATGATCCTTTTATAACTTTATCAAAATTTGTGTGTACGCATTAAATTTAAACCTATCAAGAACATTAACATAAAATTTGCACTCCAATTGAATAGAATGAAATCATATTACGTGAAGCTGGAAATTGTCATATTTCAGCTAGAATCGCAAAATTTTAAAATCGCCTATTTTTAAATGTTTTATGGTGTCCGAAGATCAGCTGGGCAAAATTTGAGACATTTCGGATTAAAACTGTGGACTTGCGTGCAGACCTGAGTCTTTCAATCCTCTAAATTAGCCAACATTGAGGAAGCATATTTTAGCTAGTTTTGCAATTTCAAAATTGCCCGTTCTTGGGGGGGGGGGGGGTTTCTTAAAAGCACCTCAGCAATTTCAGACGCCTACGATCAAATCTTTTTATTTACGTGCAAAAGATGTGGAAGTGTTGAATTGAGAATATTGTATGATAAATTTGTACTCGTTTGTGAATTTAAATTGTCGAGTTTTTTTTTTTGTTTTTTTGAAAACTAAACAAAGAAAAAACGTTCTAAAAATGCGTGAAACTGACTAACGCAACCATGCTTTGAACCAGGGAAAAAATATTGTAACAAAGTTATATGTACATATAAGAGTTTAGACAATTTTTCCATACATAAAATAACAATTTCTTTAAAATTTTGCAAAACAAACACATAAGCGCTCATTTGTCTTACATCAGAAAAAAATAAAAAAAATTCTCACAAAAAGTTTATTTTTTCTAAATTTAAAAAATTCGTGAGGTTTTGCGAGATTTGTGTGATAGTTTCGAAGTAATGTACTCAAACTTTTCTGTACTTCTTGGAGGATGTTACAGTAACATGGCCCACAAATGTCAAAAAAAAATTTTTTGTTGAAAAACGTGAGGGCGTTTTGCAGTGCAACATTTTTTAAGCAATTTTATTTGCTTGATCTCTTATTTATCGGCTATTATTGTATTCATTTGCGAATTCAATTATATATTTGTATATATTTTATTAGACCTTAAAGTGACTGTATTGTCTTACTTGTTTTGTTTTTATCTTCTTTTTTTTGACACGTCATTAGACGTTAATAAATAATAATAAATACTTAAATAGTATCAAATTTTTGAACCATTTCAGCGCCCAAAATTTTATAGGGCAATTGTTTTTGACGCATAATTTTACACGAAAGAAATTAATTAATTACACAATCATTTTAATTAAATTTTTTACTTTTTTTTGTTTTCTAGGGATCGCTAGGGTCGACTCCCGGGTGGTTTGTCAACTTTTTTTTTAACAATTGCTTTTCGTCCATTGTCTGAATTTTAACATTTGACAAGACCTTGCTACCACAAAATCAGCTGCAATTTAGCAAGTACAAATAAGAAATGACCGAAACTTTAAAAAGTTATGGTATCAACCTACAGTAGAGATGGGCAACATGGAAGCACTCTTGATTAAAAAATTAAAAAGTCCATAAAAACCTTAAAATTATCTTTTTTCAAGCTGTTTTTGGTGTTTTCTAGTCAATTGCTTAGTTTGTTAAAACCTAGTTATTGTTTATCTTTCACATGCTTTTAAAAAATTTTATATTACGTAGGGATAAAAATTTTATTTGTGAGTTTAATGAATATTGGATAAGTTCCAAAAGGGATGGGTATGCTTTTTTTGAATGATTTCTCCCATCGGTAAACCCTTGATAAATTATTAGCAGACCTAATTTTCGAATGACTTTTAACAAACCTGAGGCGGTATGCAACAGTATTTATTTTGCAGAAAAGCAATCTAAGTGAGAAAAATTGGATTCTGATAAATTTTAAACCTTTTGAGTTTTAAAATGTCGACACGTATTAAACATTTACAACACTCATTTGCACACAAACATAACCAAATATTTAATACTTATACATATAAGGTATTTTTTCTTTTTCTCTTTCACTTGTTCCAATATTAGTTAGTGCAAAATTACACCTTTTACAGTTCCTAGACCGAGGAGATCTGCAGAAAGTAAGACAAGCTATTACCGATTATTAATAACCCATCTGTTAAAATTCATCTACATCATCTAATGGCTGTACATTTCCTACAGGCTTGAACAATTTGTCAGACAACGAGAGAAATGAGCGTTCTTCAAATGATGTTTTAAAAATATTTAAAAAAAGTTTTTTATATTTAATTAAAAGATATATAATAAAGAACAAACTATCTTCACGTCTTTGTCGCTTACAATCAGAATAATTTAATCACACGCTCAATAATTAAATATAAATATTGAATTAAAGAAATATCATTATAAATTAAACACTATGCTTGCTAGCCGGGCCGCAAGCTCTCACGCCTTCGGCGCTTGGTTTGCGCCTTTGGCGTTCAATGCACAATCAGTAACACATTAATATTTGCAGCCTCTGCGTCTCATTTTCTCTCCCTCAAAATTTATCCCTAGGCAAATGGGTTGCAAAAAATTATGAATTAAACATTATGATTGCAGTCGATGCCGAAAATCATCGCGTGGACTGCTACAGTCCTACATCATTGAATTTGGTTGGCGCAATCTGTTTAATGATAGTGATCAGTGACTTGTATTCCGTCGAAGAATTATTCGAAAAAGAATGATTCTTATTAATATTATTGTTATTTGTTTTGTTTTAGAAATAAAATCAATAGAAACAAAAATTTTAAAAAGCTAATATGTAAATTTTTTATTAAACCGTTAGCACTCGTTTGGGGAGTATAGCTAATGGCTTTCCAAAAATTACAAACAAAATTTTTTTTGCCGGCAATGAGTATTCGGCAAAATCAGCCCCTCGGCGGCAAATATGGGGTCGTTACTGATTGCGCAAAAATATAAACAAACAAAAAATTATGTTATAATAGTAAATAAAAACAGAGAGAGAAAAATGCACACTATTTTTTTCTCTCTTAGATTTTTTTTGTCAAAAATATTCTTTGCATATATGTATGCATATGTATGAACTGGCACGTATATGGGGGGGGGGGGGGAAGTGAATAAGTGCCCAAATGAATTATATATATATTTCTCTTTAAATTTTCTAACTTATGCATTTTAATGAATATGATATTGCAATTTCTGTTTTATATATATATATGTATTTTTTATGCGTATAGTTATACTAAAACTAACCAACATCAGATTTAAGGGAACGCATAAATGAAAAATGTTTCTGTTCGTAAATTTTACGTCGCCTAATAAATAACAAAAAAAGAAAAGTACGCAGCAAAATATTTTTTTTGGTCTTACAATTTATTGACGTTTTATTTCTGTTTTCTCTACTTTTAAATATTGCACAATTTGGGCAATCTTTTTTGCTCTGTGACATTGCTTTTTGTCTGGTGCTCTAAAGAAACCTTCATTTTACTTCTATATTTTCAACAAGCCACTTTTTTGTTTACATTTTTTATTCTCGTTTTCTTATTTTATCAAAAATTTCATGAACATTTTTTACTCTTACATTACATAAGCCAGCCGACCGGCTGACAGAGGTTCGGTGCGCACGTCAATGCATTTTTATTGACAAATAAGTTTTTGTTATTTATTTCATTTGCTATAATTTCCAATTTTTTTACTATTTCGTTTTCTTTATTAGTGTAGTTTATTCTATGCAAATTATAGTATTGTTATACACGTACAGTATGAACGCAGGTAAGCGCTCACTATTTATGTAGGTTAATAAAATAACTTAGTTTTCATATCATCATTTAACATTTTATGACATTAGTATTTTTATTGATAGAATATAATTATGTTTGTAAATTTTACATAATTATTTATTGTAAGTTGTAATTTAATTTCATTTTTTTGTTTGATCAGTATATATATATATATATGGTAGGAGAAAATACAACGCATTGAATTTTTTTTATAATTTCGTAGAATTTTTTAAATTTTGCTTAGCTGTCATTCTTTATATTCTGCAGCTTTGATTCTGATAAATTTATGTTATTGTTAATTTAATTGACATTTTAACATTTCTACATTTAACTAGTAGTCTCAATCTTCGAAAATAATTATTCCTTGAATCATGGTTGAGATAAAAGAACTTTACATATATGCGTATGAATTATTCGTTTTTATGCGTATTTAACAAACTTGTTCATCTTTTAACATGATTTTGACAAACATTTTATTTTGATATTTTATTGGGAAGGTCTAAAAATAAGATTTCAAAATACACAAATATGAGCCCAACATAACAAATGTGATTGGCATGCAAATACATGTAATATCAAGAAAGCCGGCAGAAAAAAATGATTTCTAATCTTTCTTTGTGTTTTTTTGAAAGAAATTTAAATCAGCTGATTAAAATATCGTTTGAAAGGGCATTTTTTTGAGTTTTTATTTTGAATAATGAAACAGTGTCAAAGGAAAAAAGCGATGAATATAGATTTGTGCATCATTAAAAAATGGCGGCATATCACAAAGCAGCTGAAAATACTATTAGGAGAAAAAGATAAAAGCAAAAAAATGGCTGGGTGTGGGCGTTACTTCAATTTTGGCTGTTTTGTTTTGTGGCATTTCGCATTATATTTGAACGTGTAAATAAAATGATTTGAATTACTTCTTTATTCATTATATTCATTATGCTTCTTTTTAGATAAATATTTATTTAAATAAGAATTTCTGCGCTTCTGGAAGCGAATTTTTTTAACAATAACATAAAATTTCAACTATTACTAAATAGTTTGTTTTTTACAAAAACGGTTTTATTTAAAAGCATATTTTTAAAATCTTTTACGTTTTTAACTAATCAGTAATAATAAGTAAAAGCAATAATAAATTTATAACAAATTATTTCCAATTAATGACCGTGTTTATCGTTCTAATCAGCGATTGAAGGCGAGTTTCGGACATCTTACTTCGGTGTTTGGTATGGATCGACTTAGAATCGATTAGCAATCATCAGAATCATAACATCTTCGGTTGATTTATACAGAATGCCAAAATTTGAAATTAAACGCCAATTAAAAATATTTTTTTCCAAACGGATATATTGACTTTTTGCATCAAATTATCGATTAATTGACTTTTTTAAATACAAATGTGTACATTACAGCACCTAATGACTTTCCACAGCCCTAAAACACTTAGCTTACCCCAGAATCCCAGCTAGACATACAACCCCGGTCGAAATTTTTTCTTTTTGTTTTTTTTTAAAATTTTTTTAACTTTCTTACCTACCACAAACATGAAAATGGGAGATACTTTTTCTAATTAGACCTAAGGTCTAGTTAGAGGATGCAAATGAAAGCATGCAAATGCGTGAGCCATTTCTCCTGACCATCAGACAGCGACAAAAAATATTGTGATTAGAAAAGACAAAAAGAAAAATCTTTGTTTTTCAAAATTTTAAAATTTTTTTGAATTTGTTTTTTGAATTATATGCGACATTTTTGCCAAAATTTCTGCTATTTTGAATTTTAATATTTTTCAAATTTTTTTTCTTTTATTTGCTATTTTTCTGCTAAAGATTTCTGCATTTTCAAGTTTTTATTGTTTCAAAGCGATGATAGAACAGTTCTACAACAAAAACAAAATTTTAAAAATTAACAAACTTTAATTTTTTTTAAATAAAAAATTTTTGATGGTACAGCTCAAAAAGGGCTTGTAAATAAAAGTTGCGCAACATTATTTTATGCTTTATTCCAAAAATATTATTCTACACGCAATGCTCTATACATAACCAATGTATGTTAATACTTGCAATGGAAAAAAGTTTTTGAGCATCTTGAAAAAGTTCAAAAATTAAGGGTGCTGGGATCGAATTTCGAAGCCCTCGTTTTTTAAAATGCAACCCAAGTTTGCAGTGCGACTTCTTTTGCGCTCTCTACATGTCCTGCGGTACATGTTATTAAATTTTGATGAGATTCTCAGCGATGGAATATTTTTGAGGGCAACTTGAAAAAGTGCAAAAACTAAGAGACTAGTGTGAAAATTCTGCTAAAGAAGTGGTGAAGTATTTTTTGTTTAAGAAAGTATTTTTTGTACTGCGGGACAGTGTGTGGAATGTCATGGGTTTCTTAATATTTGTTATGTTAAAAAAACATTTATAAAGCAGAAATAAAATACAACGATATTTAACTGATTCTTTTTGTTACTTAGTACTTATATTTAACAATTTGTTTGCAGTTTTTATAAAATTAATTGTATAAAGTACGGTATTTCAAATCAAAATTTCAAATTAATAATTGTACAATGTTAAAATATAGCGCAGATGGCAGTGTGGTTAGCTGGTTGTGAGAATTAAAGTAACAACGGCTATCAACACTGCCGGCCTGTCATGTTTTAATAACTCAATCAACATAATGAAGTTTTTAAGGTAATTGAATCAAATATTTTATTTTTTATTTATGGTGCTGAATCAGTAAGAAAAACGGGTGAAGCGTGGAAGACACATGATAAAAATATAATTTTTGATCGGTGACGCAAATTGGCGTTTTTTATGTCAAATTGGGAAATTTTTACGTACAATTGATTTTTGTACAAAACATTTTGTAAATATAAAGAAACAGTTGCTTAGTATTTCTAATAATTTTTAAATTGACTAATTTGTGTTCAATTTGTTTAAGAGATTTGAATATTAGTCGTTTCAAAAATTTTAGAAGATGAAAGAAAAACAAATTAAAAGCGTTTTTAATCCTATATTCGGCGAAGGATCTGTAATTTTTCAATTATATTTGCAAAAGTCTGTTTTCCCACTACATTTTGTAAAAGAAAAGAGACTTTTGATTTGTTTTGTTTAAATTTATTTTTAAAAACATTAACCATATATTTATGTTTCTTGAATGTTAGAATTTAATTAATTATGTCGTTTTACTAAGTTTAGTCCAGAAATATATGTATTTTAATCGTTAAATATATAGGCATAAACTGTCAGAAAAGTATATAAGATATTCCGAAAACCTAGAAAAAAGGGATTAAAAAATTTAAATCAAAATTAAATAATGAATTGCGTCCTGACGCAAATGTATAAAAACTTAAATATTTTAATTATTTTAAATTTTATTTGATTTATTTTTGATTTTAATGTATTTTTAAATTCGCTTTATTTTTGAGTCCTGATTGTTGATGTCGCAAAAAAAATATTCTCTCAGAAATGCAAAAATATAAAGCATAAACACAATTTGTCAATCGCTCTTATAATTACATAATAATAATACATATAAGGCTATATTTTTCTCTTATCATTGGCTCTACCCCTTTATTATTGGTGTCGCATACGATGCGAAATTAAGCAGTTTTTGGTATTGAAAGGAATTCTTTTTATAAAATGTTTTTGCACAAATGCCTTTTCTTGTTTCGCTCGTTCCCTTTTTTTTTGGCTAAACAATGTTCTTTTTTGTTTCTTTTTGGGTTTTCGGTTCTCGCTGTTCTTTGACCACGTTGGTCATTTAATGTTGTATTGCTGCTCTCGGTGGGAAAAAGGTTCCCTTTTTGTTTAATCTTTTGTTTTTTTTAATTGCGAACTTATTTAATTTTGGTTGATAAAAAAAATATTTTTGTTAATTTTTATTTTTACACTAAATCTTTATGCTGTTCGCCACAATTGGTTTTTTGTTTCCTCCTTGGCGGTTTTTTTGTTTTTGCTCTTTTGGCTCTTTCGACTTACACAGCGAGTGGTTGGGGTGGCCTATGGATATGATTAATACTTTCTTAATTGGACTTAATAACGTCACCCCATAGCTTATAAATTTTCAATTCTTTTATTCTTGAATCTTAACTGCTATTAGATCGTTCTTATTTTGCCTTATAACTGTTACTGTAAATCGGCGCTATTCTAAGTAAAATGGTGAACTTATGAAAGCTTTACAATGGAAAACGAGGTTTTTACTGCAAATGACCTTGTGAGGTTATTTAATGACAATGAATGCATGTCTGTGTCTTTGGCTGGTTTGGTTAAACAGACGAATGCGCGTATCTATTTACTGGAGGAGCAAGCGTACCGAGAGAACTGAGAGTTCTATGCATTTGATTAATAAACAGTTTGAGAATTTAATCGAAAATGCGTATGGCTAATACACAACTGTACAAAAAGACAAATGTACTTCAAATCAACTCTCAGACAACACTTATGTACAATCTATACTGCTAGAAAAAAATATAGGTTCACTATATTTTTTTTGGTTTCTTTTATTTTTTTCAAGTTTTTTGTAAGTTAATCGTCATTTTATTGCTCTGGGTATTAAAAATATATTTTCTAAAAGTTTTAAGGCGATATTTTAAATTATAAGTGTGACGAAGACAAAATAATCAATAAATTTGTTTTTTAGTGTTATTCAAGTTGGAAAAGAAACAAAAAATGAGAACAAAAATAAAATTTTAAACATTTTTATTGGTTTAAAATTGATTTTTTCAATATTGTTTTGATAGATTTGTTTAGGGTTGGTTTTGACACGATATGAACAAATTGAATGGGATTTTTATTTTATTTTTTGTGATCCCAACTTTTTTTTAGCGAAGCGGCGTAATTTTGCTCGTCTATACTCTTAATATCGAACTAATTGGTTGTCCGTAGGCATTTTCCCATGCTCAAACTCAAAATGGAATTTAAAGTACTAAAATGAGCGTTAATTTGAAATTTTGATTTATTTTCCCGGAAAAATAACGTTTTTTTGCTAAAATTTCGTCTTTTATGACGATAGTATCGGTTATTTCATTTAAATTCTGTTTTAAGTTTGAATTTTTTCAACAATATTTTACTGAATAAAAATTTATTTTCAATTTTGTATATTTGGTATCGACATTACAATTATCAATAATTTGTTGATTCTGGTAATAATTGCATTTTTAAGGTTGTTATGAAAAAAGGGAATGCTATTAATTTTAATAAATTGCAAAATTTGGTAAATTGAGGTAATTGCTTTAACACCGTAATAACGACAATTTTAGACAAAAAAATATTTAGCGACATGTAAAGCTGAATTTTCGTTAAAACGATTCTTACTATTTGTTTTAATAACTCTAAAAATTTCATTCGATTTGGTTTGTTTATTCCCGAAAAATTTTCAAAAAAGGGGTGGAGCTAAAAGCATTTCCAGCAGTGTAATATCAAAATGGGTAAGTTTAAATTTTCGTAAAAGTTTGCTAAAAATTTATATTAACTACTTATTTGTAACTAATTTTCAATAAAATCGTTTTAATGGCAAAATATTTAGTATTACAAAAGGATTTCAGAATTTGATGAAATATCTGAGGTAATATAAGACGCATCATATTTTGTAGTGGCAATGCTTCTCTGAGTTATTTTCCTGTTGTCTGAAAAGAAACAGACTACATCCTCCGACTTGCTGGTAGCCTCTATAATAGTTTAATACTATGTATAATAACGATGTAACGCAATTTTTTAAATTAATTTATAACTCATAATTGCAGAAAAAATATTTAGTTATAATAATATTACTTGTTACTGCGTGACAATTTAATGTGGATGGCCACGATGTTGTAGTAGTACCATCTTCAGTCACAGATGTTGTTGACGTTGGATTGCCATAAGTAAAAATTGTGCTTGTAGCTGATGAGTATTCACCACTAGCAGTACTCAGACAACAATGATCTGATTTATTGTAATTTGTTATTTTTGAGCAACAACTGTTGGATTGAACATTTACATTGGTTTTATATTTGTTATATAGCTTTGATAATTGTTTCTTTTCCAATAAGTTCAAACATTCGGCAATTTTTGTCATTCTCTAAATATCAAAAAGAAAACATTTTATCAAATTTAAATGCACAAAAAACACATAATTTAAAATTAATATAATTCATTACGTTAAAATGCTTTTCTATTAAAAAATGTATTTTACATATTCGATTTGACGTTGGAGTTCTGTATTTTCTTTAATAAGCTGCTGAAAGCGCATTTCTTCTGACTTATTTGAGCTAATTGAATGTGATCGTTGAATGTTAAATTTTGTGTTATAATAAACAATTTTGTTTTGGTTTGTGTTGTTTTCATCACTATTAAGTGTTTTGACCAAGAAGTGTGTGTTTTGATGACCACCTGCAGCTGTAGTTCCCTCATTTCGATTACAAGGAGTTTTGTATATATAAATTAATTTTGGCAGAAAAATTAATCCGAGGCTGATATAAACACTTAGTAATACTAAATTAGTAAATTAAATTTACTTAAATAAATATTATATATTAACATAAATCTAATAGTAACAAATCAATTTAATACTTTTGCAATAATTGAGATGTTTAACGGGAAAAATTTATTTTATTTTTCTGCAAATGCCTATTTAAATAACATAAAATTACAATATTAAGAAAGAATTGCCACATAATAGACAATTTCCCATAAATTTTAGCTTTTGCTGAACGCCTCCTTCAAGTTGTATTTGCATTTGTAATGCACAGGGTGAAAGGTTTCGAGCCTTACCAAGCTAAACTTGTAAGCCGTACTTAAAAAATACACAAAACATAAATGAATTTTTTTCAGTAATTCAGAAATGTTTTTTGACAAAATGTTGTTATTATTTTCTTAATATTTTTTTAATTTTCGAAGATAAACTGGTCGTGAAAAACAAAATTATAATACGTTATCTTAAGAATTTTAAACTTTACAATAACAAAATAAAAAAGGGGTTTTGCTTCAAAAATTTCAACCACTCTAAAGCATGTTTTTTTCTACTTTTTAGCATAAAATTTACCAATATCATGCCGCCTAATTGCTGATAAATCATTAGATTAAGTCCCCCTAAGACGCACCCTTCATATTATAAAATAAAGGATCATTTGAAATTAGCGAGATAAAGCTAAATCGAATTTTCATACGATCTGGAATCCAATCCACTTAATGGAATCCATTCTTCAGAAATGAGAATTTTTTTATAAATGTAAAGACAATTTTGCCAAAATCTTTTCTTGTTGCAAAAATGATATTTACTGATCGTTGTGATGTAAAAATATACAAAAATGGTAATATAGATTACATTTTTCAGAAATATGATTATAGGAATAAATTTTTGTATTGTATTTAAAATTCAAATACAATTTTCAATTATAAATTACTGATGCACGCCATTTTCTAAGTGATAATGGAAATAAAATTTTCTTCAAAATTTGTTTTTCTAAAATTTCAACATGAATTGTAGCTCAGATTATCTCGAAATTATTTTAATATAGTTTTCGAGGCCGAGAATTACTAAAAATGACATTTATTTTTTGATAGAACTCTTCCATGATCCTGTTTTAGACCAGTACCTATAGAGCCCTTTATGAAAATAGGGCCAGATCTCTAAATTTTCAAGTTAAAATTGATTTAAAACAACTGACTGTCTCATATTTAACAAAATTATCTATAATCTTGTCAAATTTAAGCAAGATTGAGTGCTTTAAAAAGTTCTGAGCAGAAAAGTAAAATCAGACAATTATGTGAGCATATTCTTTAATAAATGTCTAGCGGAATAAAGAGAGTCCTATCAAAAAATCCGTTCAGACCAATCTTTTCGATCCAAAAAACTCCCGACTTTAAAATTTCAGTCTCTAAATATGATTCTCTGAGTCGCTGTAGTGTATCGACACTTTTTAGCTGGAGTGAAATTAACTTGCTGATGTTAAGTTTTGAATTAAAATGATGAATTAAATATTTATTTCAGACTATTTTTGTTTTGAAGACGCTATAATGCAAACAAAATTTTTTATTTTTTTTAAATATAATTTAATAACTTACCTGTAGCAGATACAAAACCAAAAAATGCATCTGTTTGGTTTTGCAAGAAAAAAACAACAATCGGACCACAAATTATACAAAGAACTGACACATTACAGATTGATAATAATACAAATCGCAAATCGTTAATGTAACGCATCTTTAATCTCCGCGTTTCAATTGCTAAGAACAATCCAAATAACAGAAGCAATCCTTTGTATCCAAAAACAAGCACTGCAATTTTTTAATAATTTTCATATTAATTGTGTAACATTTTTTTTCTGAATATTTGATATCTATGACTTTTTATTAAAAAGCAAAACTTCAATTTTGTTGTTACATGATATTCTAAATCATCTAATTAAACCCCTCGGAGTTTTTTGTTCAACTACCTTTTCCAACTACCGTCGTCCTCAAAGTTTAGCAATCAGTACAAAAAAAATTTTGCTGTCTTTGCTCGTTAAGAATCTTTTGCTCCCACAAAGGTATTAATTTGCTTTTGTTTTTTGATCAATATAACATTCATCACTATGGGAAAATTTTACTAAACTTAAACTTGGGTAATTAAACTGTTTATTATTAAATAAAACAAAAATACAAAATTTTAATAAATTACAAAACATAAATTTTAATTTTTTCTGCCGAAAATAAGGAATAAAAATAATTATGGTATTGTTTGGCTTTTGACAAACTCTTCTTACTAAATTTAAATATATTTTTCAAAGGTAAAAACTCGGTAACACATTAGATTTGAAACATGCCATACAACAAATGGTAAACGTTTCATGTTGCAGCACATATTGTAAACCCCGTTTAAAGACTAAAAAAATTTATATGAGAACAATTAGGTAGCTGCAAAACAATTGAGGATTGATTACTTAAACATATCACGTCATTTTATGATAATTTTAAGTTAAAAAAACGTGATTAGTAAACATTATGTTATCTATTACCTATCCAAATTTGCTGACCAGAGCTTTGGCAAAGTTCTAAAATTGGTAAAAACTTCACATCATCATCGGTGTCCACAGGCGGTTCCTTAAAGTGAACTTGTTATAATTTGTACTAGAGCTACATTAAAATTTTTGGGTGGAAATTTTTTATTTCCATTATTTTCATTACTTACTGTCATCAGACTATTTGAAGACAATAGACAATTTTGAAAAATTCAGACATAAAGTAAAAATGCTTGTCTTTGAATGTAAACCTCCATTGCGGTATAAAATTATAATACATGAGATATGTCGCGTTTCGCAAATCATTTTTTGTTCAAATTTTTATTTATTCAAAATTTCGTCATAACTATGTTGATAAAAGTGGCATTACTTGAGTTGTAAATTTAGCAATGTTAATAATAGGTGCTCTAGGTTTTGATACAATTTTTTGGGTTGTTTTTCTTTGCTTATTCATTTTGTTAAAAATTTTTTTAGGTTTTGGTTTTTTTTGTATTAATTAAAATATAATATATTTGCCTGTGTTAAAATTAGACTAATTTTGAAAAATATTACAACAAAAACATAAAATAAATTGTTTTGGTTGTAGAACACACACGCCCGTTCAAACGGTATGTTTTAAGTAAAAATAAAGTGCTCTACAGATTTCTACAACTCATTTGAAATATTAAGTCTAAAAGCCGAGACTAACCCATGACTTTCTTTACTACGGATTATTGTAAAACACCAATATTTCATTGCCAGTTATGCGGTGCATCTTTTGTTTAAGCAAAATCATGGCTATAAAATCGCCTAATTTAAAATGCTAAAACCATTCTTAACAGGTTTTTATGGATGGAACAGCATTGCCGTAAGCTTGGGTAAGCATTTGGTGCCCTTCAGTGGCTTTGATCTTAAGATGGAAAAGGAAATAAAAGTGTCGCCGACGACCGTTGATCGCATCAACAAAACCCACGGACCCAAAACTGTTTCTGAGAAAACAGCACATCGATGGATCTCCATGTTCAAGTCGGGAAAGTTGGGCGTTGGCCACCAGAAACGGAGTAGCGGGCCAAAAACCTTCGATCGAACGGGTGTTGTCAACACCGTCAAGGAGAATCCAATGTTAGATTTGCGCAGTTTGGCTGGGCTGTTTGGATGCAGTCACGTACAAATCCAAAGAATACTGCACTCCAAAGATTGGCCTTTCATTCTAGGCAAAAAATTGTAATCCATCTCCGATGAAAGGCCAATGGGTGCCCGACGAGCTCACAAACGCTCAAAAGCAAAAACGCGTCGAAGTGGCTAAGAAGCTTCCTCGCCGACCACTTTAATAACCATTTTTCAACTCGGTGATTACCTGCAATGAGAAATGGGTGCCGCTTGTAAATCGCGAACTCCGCAACTAGTGGCTTTTGCCTGGTCAACGGCGTGCTTTTTCAGGCACCATAGCTAATGTTCGTGGGACCGACACGGGTCAACTCATTGGGAACGGATGCCAAAAGACCAAGCAATTATGGACAAAATGTATTGTCAACAATTAGAGCGAGTTCAACGCAAACTTTGCAAATTACCGTAATTTTAGTGCACGACAACGTTAAACCGCACACAGCTCGGTTGACGCGCAATAAGTTGGCTGAAATGGTAATTAACCCTAGGAATTTTACTAAAATTTATTAAACATTTTTTGATATACGACCTTAAATAAGGGTGAAGTAAAAAGAATTTGTAGTCGAAAAAAACGTAAAACTTTAAATCCAACATGCAAATATATTTTATCTTTAAATCAAACTATTCGGCAAACTCCGTAAAGATTAAGAAATTAATAGACATAATTTAATTAGTAAAAAGCAAAACCAATAAATCTGTATTTTTCAATTTTATATGAAGCTTTTTTCAGAGTTTTTATTGGTTTGGCCATTTTTACATTACATTTCATCGATTTAAAACCTCACCGATATTAACTTAGTTCTGTATATTTGTCACGTCCTACTCGAAGAAAACTTAAATTTTAATTAATTGGCAAATTGTGATGATTTGAAATGATAAAAATTTTTTTATTCCCGGCTCGTTTTTTGCGGACTAATTAAGACTTTTTTAAGGGACGTCAGGGTTTCGGGTTTTTCTGCTGGCCTCTGCTTTCTTCTTTTGCTCTGGTTTTTTGGGTTGACTCTGACGAGAAATTCGTCTTAGCGTAATTTTCCTTGACTTTTTGTGCTTCCTAAGGAATTCTAATTTCCTTTCTGTTTGGTTACTAGTGAATTGCTTCTTGTTTCCTTTTCCAACCTTCACTGAAAATTCTTGTGAGCTGGGTTTTTTGGATTCCCTTGGGTCAAAAGTTTTCTCTCTGGGCTTTGACTTATGTTGAGTGGTCTCCTCTTTTATTTTTTATTTTATTATTATCCACTTCGTTCTCGGATAGTTATTTTATTGTTTAATATTTGACTGTTTATTAAATTAATATTTATTCCCGAGGTTGGAACAATATTAAAAATTGAGCAACTAAAAGCATTTTGTTTGAAAGAAAAATTCCTACAAGCTTTAGGGTAGTTAAATCACATACTTGTAAGGTAAACATTTTTTCTCGTCTTTGAAATGTATCAAATAAAATCCAAATTAGTATTATGAATAAATCAACAGCCAGGAACAATCCAACAATAATAAAAGGCTGCTGTGAAGACACTGGCTAAAATATTATTATACAATAACATACCATAATGTCAGAATATTGTATTTCAAAAAAATTCGACTAAAAACCAAATAAAGATTATGCTTAATCCTACAATAACAACATCTATCTGTTATCAGGATGGGGAGAGAGGGGAAGGTTAGGGGGGGGGGGGGGGGGGGAATTTTTTTGAATTTTTTAAATTATCTTTTTGCGCTTTTTACTACAGTATGTAATTTTTGCAATGCCAACTACAGTACTTTAACTTTTTAAAACTTTTTTGAAATCTTTAATTTCTTAACTTTTAAAAGTTAATCTTCCTTTAAGACAACGCAAAGCCGTGGGTATTGAGCAGTTTTGTTAAATGTCACTTTGTTGTTAGTATAACCTAATTTAAATTATTTGTATGCAAAAACTTAAATGGCATTGAAACCAAAATAGTTTTTTTAAAATTGCTTAATACTTTTATAAAATTATAATGGAACTGTTTGTCGTCTTCAATACCTGATTTAATAAATTGATTCGTTTTTTTCCACTTCTATGAGAAGTATTTGACGATATTTTTCTTAATGTAGTACTAACATATGTTTCGCGTCCAATCATGGCTGCCAACAACATACGAATACTTTCCCATGGAGAACCATCCTCCTAAAAATTGACGGAAGACATTAAATTCTACCTAAAAGTTTGACCAATAAAAGCATTGTAGGTTACGTTCTCTTTTAACTTGCATAAAGACGTAAGAGATAAAAACATAAAAAATTCAAAAAAAACTAACATATAATTTTCCTCTCAAATGCAAAATAGTTGCAAGTGAAAAGATTTTTAAGTTTTAATTTGTAAAGACAAAAGGTAAATGTATTTTTATTTTGTATACACATACCTCATCTTTTCGACGAGCTGCAACTATCTCGTGGTTTTCGCTTGCACCGCAACGATGAACAATCCACACTTTTGCAAATAAAGCACCGTACGAAAACGTAAAACCAAAAATTAGTAAGGAAACTCGGGTCTAAATCCGTTTTGCAATTAATTTTTAAAATTTAAATTAAGTTTTCAATTAATTTTTCAAGAATTGATCTAGTCAATATATAAAAATAATAACTATCCTATCCAAATTTTAATAATAATATTTATACTATATTTTATTAAAATCATTAGGATATGCATATTAAGTATATGTATGTAATGGAAACAGATGCTAAATTGAAGAGTATTGTGCCTTGGGTTTGTTTCATTAAAGTATATTTTATTCTGGGCTAACCAAATCGCTCGAGTTAAAAGTACCTATAATTAAGATTCGACCGCATATAATATAAAATTGGTTGGCTGGAGGGCAATTTACTCTCCCCCTTTTTTTGAGAGCTTGATTTTTTTCGTGCAAAAGGTTCACATTGTGGGCAAAGTGTGCAACTTCTCTTTTCACTTTGCCCATTTTTGCACAAATGTGTTTTTGTGCAAAGAAAGGCCAAATTATATGTATGTTTTCCTTTTTTTGCACATTTTTTTTGCCAGTTTGGTGTTTACTGGGTGAGTTATTTAAGGGGGATTTTTAAAGGGTTCTGTTAAAAGCAAAAACGATTACATAAATAAGTTTTTCGGTTATATTATTTTTATTATGAATCGTGTCTTTAAAAATATTCTTGAAATCAAAAATTGTGAGTTAGGAAGCTAATATAAAAAATAAACTAATTTTTATTTTAAGTTATTATACAATGTGTAGTATGTTACAACGTAATATTTATCTTTTCAATGCATATGTTAATATAAAAAAATATCTTTAATGCCTAAGTTTTTTTTACCTCACCTGTAAATAAAGACAAAACATACATGACATAATATTGAAAATATATGACGTTCGAAATCAGTCGAATGACCATTTGGCAATCCCATGACTAAAATGCTAAACAGACTTAACGCGCAGCCAAATATTAATAAGTTGTTGCATTGGGGCTGTGATTGTATAATAATTCTGTAAGGGAAATTCAAAAAATAAAATTTGTTATGAACAAAGTGTCAATTTTTTTTCTAAAAATGTTTTCTAAAAATTTTATACTGAAAGATATCACTGAAAAGAGTCAAAAACAATAAAAAATTGTCTTTTTTTAGGCTTTAGGCAATTTATTTTCGATTCCTTTTAAAAACATTATTTGTAGATATATTTAATCAATATGTAAGTATGTATTATCAAAATACAGCAAATACCACAAAGTTTGAGTTTATTGTTATAAAACTTTGACACCACAATAATTTTTATGGAAACTGTTGGAATGTAAAAATAGCAAATTTGTGCGACACAGCGGAATTGCTTAAGGTTGTAAAAGCACATGAATCGATACTCGTTGAAATCTTTCAAAATCTTGCTTGAAACATGCCGAATCGTTTGGTTAAGTTTTTTGTAATAATGGATGAGCAACTGATTATTAGCAATTGTTTTTTATTGTTATTGTTATAAAAAACTTTAAAATTTAAAAAATTATTAATTATCAAAATGTTTTATAATTTTGAGACGCACTGTATTTTTCTGTTCAAAATTTTCAGTGCATTTATCCGAAATTATGAATTAATTTTTTTTTAAATTGTTATAATAAAGCCTAAAAACTATCACTTAAAGATGATTAAAACAATATAGTAGTTAACCCAATGCTCTAACTTATGAAAAATTTAAACACCATGCATACATTTATCATCGAATAACAGATTAACATACCTGCGACTGCAATATTTTTGATTAAATACATACATTAAACATGCAATTATTAAACCAACAATAGTAAAAAACGTAACCACAATGCAAATCTATAAACCATAATAAGTATGTAGTATAAAATTTTTTTGTAAACATACAGTTGTATTTAGCGTTATAAATTGATGCTTTATAATTGTCGAATCTGGAGGAGGACCTCTGTCTTCCGCAAATGATTCATTATTAAACCAACGAAACGTTTGACTTGTTGTGTCATAAAATCCAAGCACAGAGTATTTTCCGTCTAATAAATAGGCGCATATATTATATATGTTGCAGCCAATTTTGATATTCATTTTTCATACAAAATTGTAAAAATTATGTTATGAAGTTTGAAAATTACTTTTTTACAATATAACTGACTTTTAGGCTTACTACAAAGCATCTGAAATTCAAAAATTTTAATATTTTTTAACGGCTTTGGCAAAAATTTAAAAACACAGCTCATTTTTTGCTACATAGTTTTCTTCAAAGTATTATATATACCAAGATTTTACATTATGTCATCAATTACATATGAAAGTATTTTCAAAGTTATTAATATTAAATATCAATAAATCAAAAGAAGTTTGGAAACAAAAAATTATGATGTAAATCAAAGGAGTCAAAATTAACATAGAAAAGCTAAGAGTGAGTGAGTGAAATTTTAGTAAAATTTTAAGTATCTGATTTTATTTTTTATGGTTTACTGTTATTACACTTTATTCATATGCGATATTATAGTATTAAACTGATTACCAGTGCTTTCGTTTGAGTTTGAAATAAGTTTCTTATATCCGACTTCTTCATTAACTTACAGACTCATTTTGCCATAATTTTGGAATCACGAAATAAGTATTAGTGTCTCCCTAGATTATGCTTTACCTACATTCAAGATATATAGAGAATTTTACGTAGACTTAATTTGGACTGTTATGAAAGCTCTGCTGATGACGCTTCTCAAACTGTTTAAAAAACGCTGTAGGGGAAAAAGATGCCAATAAAATGACGCAAACATACATTTTTAAAAATTTTCTGACTTAATACAGTATACAACACAAAAATGTACTGCAATAAATTGAAAAATTATGATAACATTTTTTCGGTTATATTAATTTTCACTTTCGAAAGAAATTTTTTTTTGTTGGTGTGTTTTTTTGTTCGCACACTAATTTATCAACATCAGCGTTTTGGAACATTATCATTAAAACTAAGCTAATTTAAAATGCTTAGACTATTTAAAAAACTATTTTTACAGTAGCAACGAAGAAGAATGTGAAAACATTATGACGGATCTGTTTTGCATTGCATAATATTTATTGCTTTATTAGGTGTCAAATTTGAACCACACTGTACCGCATAAAGATATCAATTTTTATCATTAAAAACAGTCTATAATTTATTGTAAAGCAATTAAAAGACCCATGAAGGCTGATGCAGATTTTTTTGCAGTGGAAAAAAGTTGATTGGGTATAAAACAGCGAAAAAATTAGTGTATACAAAAAGAGAAAAACAAAAAATGGATAAAGCACGGAAGACAACATTCCTTTACAATTTATAAGGCAAATTTCTTAAACGTTTGTGAGCGTGAAAATATTTAAAATTTGACGCACCCGCTGCCTCTTTTGCACTTATGCGTATCCACAATAAGTTTCTTTCTTTCTCTTTTTCTTTTTTTTGTTTTTTTCACGACAAAAACAGTACAAGCAAAATCCGTTTAAAACCAAAACCTCTTTTTGAATATTTACTCTTATTTCAAAATTAAGATTTTTGACATTTAAAAGTTTTACTGAAAAATGCGACTGGCTGTCTGGCCTAGTGGTAAAGTCGTCATAGTCCGTATATATAATGATGATGGTTCAATGTCCTAGTTGAACCAATAGAAATCATATTTTTCAAACTTTTTTTTTAAGTTTGATATAGTCTTTAATCCATTTTACACATGGTTTTTATTAAAGAAGTAGTGTTTTTTTGTTCTCCAAAGTAACTTAAGTCCAATAAAAACGAAGATTTTAAATTATTTTCGGCGAAACTCATTAAATTATTTTGGAACTCATGGCTTTAAAACATTAATTTTTATATAAACCCTTTAAAAGTAATTTGTTTTAAATGGATGTTTGCCTGTACTGTTTTTGTCGTGCTAAAAAATTTGAAAAATTTTCTTGTCCTTTTTCTGTCTTTTTTGCCAAAGGAAATTCGTTCTTTGCCTTTTACCATCCTTTTTCTGTCTTTTTTTGTCGTGAAAAAGGACAAAATCTCATCCCTGGTTGCAGACAAAAAATGAAAAAAAAGAAAAGGAGGCAAAAAACAGAAGAAAGAAACTGATTTTCTTTAAAAAGAGTGCAAAAAATTCTGCATCAGGTTTTATAGGTCCTTTAACAATGCCATTTAAGCTATAATGATCATTAATTAATGAAATTTTGAAAACCATAACCATAAAATTATGAATACGTCATCGTATAGCTTTGCACGCTCTGTTGTCTCCTATTCGTTGGCTATGTCTCGGCTTTCCGTGAACAATTTTGTTTTGTATTCAATTATTTATGACGCAATATATGTGAATTCGTCGCCAAAGTACTGAATGATTGGAGCGTCATATATTTTGATCATTTATTTTATAGATTTTAATATTAATAAACTTTGACAATACTTTAACGTTTTTAAAAAGATTTTTTTTAATATTTGTAAAATTTAATGACAAAAAAAAAGATGACATAATGTAAAATCGTAGTATATTAAATACTTCGAAGAAAACTATGTTGCAAAAAATGGGCTATTTTCGTAAATTTTTTGACAAAACCGTTAAAAAATATTAAAATTTTTCTCAGATGCTTTTTACTAAGCGTAAAGCTCCCTTATATGGTGAAAAAGTAAAAAACTTTATTACATAATTTTTACAATTCAGTCCGAAAAATCGCAAAGTATTAAAATCGGCTGAATATCAAAATTGGGTGCAACATTTACTCAAGGACTTTTTTTTACTCTTGAAATACATTATTAAAATGCAATGAAACGTTGCATTTTAGGGTGATATGACTTATTTTTGGGACACCGCCCATTCGTCGTAAAGCATTTTATCTCAGTGCATTTCATCGCAGTGCATTTCAACTCACTGTTTTTTCAACTCACTGTCTTTTCAACTCACTGTCTTTTCAACCAAATGCATTTTAACTCACCGCCTTTTCAACTCCGTGTGTCATTTCACCTAAAAAGCTTTTTTCTCTTGGGAAAATTGTCTTTTGTAATTTTTTTCAACTTAAAAAATTTGTATTTTTGAAACAAAATGCGTTTAACAAAGCGTTTCAGAACTATCAAACCACTCAAAATCTTCCCGTTTCAAGGTGTTCCTGTTATCGTAACAAAACGTGGTTATTTTTTTCTAAAAGAGCATCTTTGAAAACTCTCATAACTACTTCGAAATGAAGAACAAGCAATTTTGCTATACAGAATAAAGCAACGTTAAAAAATTGACCGTTTAATAACTATAGAACCACTTTTATTTTTACGTTTTTTTGGAGCAAAAGTGATTAGGTGACCATTTTTTGTCGTTTTTATGCATTTTTTGATCCTCGTAGTAAATACTTGACTGAGCTGGAGAAGGGAAAAATTTAAGCGTTTAAGGAGTCGGGTTTTGGTATTTGTGAAATTGCGCGCCAAATCAACTATTCCCATCATGTGTTCCTAAATTTCCTATAGGATACGGCATCTTACGGCTATAAAAAAACAGGAGAACCAAAAAAGAAGGTTTCGCCACGCGATGAGCGCCATATTATCCAAACGGCATATTATTATCCAAACCGACGACAAAAAATTTAATTTGGACGGTTCTTAAGGCTTTGACGGGTACTGGAGAGATCTGAAAGAACCGCGGTACTTCTTCAAAATAATCACCTTAAAACGGCAAAATTTTTAGTTGTTTTATAGTTCTGAAACGCACGTTAGTTCATTGTGTATTCGCTAATTGCCTCAACAGTTAATCTCTAATTTTTCAACTTGATTGATATAACTATAATTTGTTGGTAATTATTAAAACAAAGGTGTCCTGTAGTTTAACTCCCGGTGATTGTATTGTTCAACTTCCTTCCAAAGGGAGGAGTTTAAATAATTAAATATTACTTAAAATGGTTTTTTTGAAAAACGATTTTTTAAAATTAACTTAAATTTATCTAATTTTCAAAAGAAATGAAAAACGTACAGTAAATTTTTCCAACACACAATTAAAAAAATAAATGAAAATTTAATTTTAATTAGCTTTTGAACTAAAAAATTCAAAAAAAGGAGCTTAATTAGAGGAAGGGGTTCAATTAGAGAATTAACGGTAAAACAGATGAAACACTGATTTCATTCAGTATTTACATTATTCATATATATATATATTAAATGTAAATAACCAAAAGAAGACTTTAAAAAAAGCGTCAGATGAACAGTTAAATAAAAAATTAGGTGAACAATAATTGTGGTGAAACACGAATGTGGTGAATCGTGTAATGGTGAAACGCGAAATGGTGAATTGCGGTATGGTGAAACAAGGTGGTGAAACGGTGAAACTTACCCAACTCCTGGAATATGGTATTTGTTTTGACAAAGGACATATTGATCAAAAGTTATATTAAATTTTATGGCTCTGGGAATGTTTTCTAGTGTTCTTTTCCACAAACTTTACAATGTTATAAAATTGCAAATTTAAAGCTAGCGCCCAAATACCTAGATCAAAAAACTTTAGTGGACCATCGCTAAAATGTTTCGTTTTTTATTAACAATAAAAACAACAAAAATTGGCGCCCCTCGAGTGCCTGGTAACCAAAAAAAAACACGCAAAAACGCAGGATATCCAAAAAACAATGCAAGAAATCCGAACTGCGCGACATTCCTGACATGTATCTTAAAGAGTGGTCAACCCACCCTGTCCAAAACAAATACATGTGTATATTAATTTATGCAGTCAACATTAACCTTTCATTTGCTCAATTTGCGTATGAGCAATTCGATCTCCTAAATCTGAGAACATCACCGGGCCCTGAAATTAAAAATTAAATGCAGCATTAAAAGTTTGCAGCCCGAGAAAAAATTAAGATTATGCTAATGTTTAAAATTCAAAAAAAAATAAAATAAAAATTGCTTTCAGACAAAGTGTAAGGAGAGTGAGTCAAAACAAAAGTAAATTGATATGATAAATAAAAGTTATAATTTACACAAAAAATGAACAGTTATCATTTTCATAAATTTAGAAGTAGGGGCGAAGGTGACCTAATAATACAAATATCGGTTGTTGTTATCGCTGACCTATTTTCTTAATAGTTTTCATTATGTAGATAAAAATAGATTACGTTTCCTCATTGTTTAAATATCGGCAAACTAAATTACCAGCAGTAAAAAATTCTTTCAAACGATATCAATTCCTGTTTTATAACCTTAGTTTCCTAAATTACCAGTTGGGTTGACCCATAATTTTCTGACACTATGTTCAAGATATTTTTATAACTTTCTTTAAGGTTCTAGAGACATACTATTAAGAAGTATATAAAAGGCACTTAGTACTTAGTAACGCTTTAAACAATGCTTTCAACATTTAAAACCATTATTGTTATGGCGGAAAAAAACAGTGCTTGATCTTAAGCGAATTCACATGAATTATCGTCAATTTAAGTTACGGAGCGTGTCAACATGTGTAGCTTCTGACTTTTAAGCGCACGCTCGACTGGCTGAAGAATATGGTATATAATAGAGAAGTGAGTCCTCTATGTCAACCATACGTGCAAATGCCAATGGCTCGCAAATGCCCAGTTTTCTTTCTTCTCGACAACGCCCGGCCTCAAGTTGCTATGCAGACCTGCCAGAAAATTCGGGAGCTGGGCTGGACGATTCTGCTCCACCGTACTCCCCAGACTTCTCTGCAACGGATTACCATCTATTCCTGGCTCTAAGTGACCACCTACAGAACAGGCACTTTGACAACGAAGAACACTTAAAAATTGGGCTCGATCGCCTGAATTCTATTTCCAAGGAATATACAAATTACTAAATAAATGGCAGTCGGTCTAAGATAATAATAACGCATATTTGATTTAATGTTATTGTTTCTTTTATCCAAAAAATAAAATTTTAACTGTCACTAAAACAGGTACCTTTAAACTTCCCCACTTCAACTGCTTTTTTTAGTAACCGCTCTAACTTGATTTACCTCAATTATAACTTCTGTTTTTTTCTGTTTTCCTAGTTTTAATGTTGCTTTTAATATGTAAATACGAAAAATACGGGTATAGATAATTTTAAACTAATTACATATATTAGTATACTTAATCTGATGTGCTGTACATTTTTATATAAGATTTCTGCGTAGCTATACATTTAACATATATTAGCCTCGTTTACATAATATCTTAGGGACTATGAAAAACGATGATGACAGATATTTATATTCTTTCCGACTGGTATACTCTTATTGAGACAAAAATATATGGATCATATATTTTATAACATACCAAACTTTCTCAAATAGAATTTCCGGGGCTTATATTTTTCTATCATTTTAAATGATGGAGCTTATATTGGGAGGAGGCTTTTATTAGAGACAGCGTATTTCTTCAATGAACATATTTTATCAAATTTCAAATTTTGTTGCTACAAAATTTAGCGCCTATGTTCATAAATTTACTGTTAATTTACGCTTAATAAATAATTAATTGGATTATTTGTATGGTTACAAAGAAGATACTAGAACTCTAATTTTAATGTTAAAGTAGGAGAGTGGTTTTATTAGGAAGGATTAAAATTAAAAGTAGGTTTTTATTTTTCCATTGCCTGAAAAGGGGAAAGTAGTACAAATAACCTTTATACATGAAGCGAAAGTGCTAGCATTATTTAAAAAAAACTTACAGAAACGCCTTTAAACTGCGTATTTTTAACACACTTAAATAATTGATCAGCGATTATTGCATTATTATAAGTGAAGTCTTCTAAAAATACTCCAAATGGTAGTGAATTTTGTGTGCAGTTTAGTGCAAGCGCCAGAGCCCTATAAAATTTGCAATAATTGAAAACGAATAATTATTAAAGTGCTGGCAGTTTGTATAAAAACTCATCCAAAATCAAATAAAGCTATTAATTAAGTATTTCAAATATTTATTTTATGAAAGTTTCATAAGTTTTGCGGGCATGTCGATTGCCCAAGGTTTTTATTGTTTAATATTATAAATTTTTTTTAATTAGAGCATGAAAAAATATATGTTGAAACATTATTTCATGTAAGTATAAACCATGAAAACATATTATATGTAAAATCCACTACTATACTAATCCGCTGTTTTTGTCTGTCTGTCCGTCACAGACATTTTTCAATCTCAATTTTTTTCAAGTATTTATATGCAAAAAGCAAATATAAATATAAAAAAAGCGTCGCATGAACTTTCACAACCGTTTTTCGAAAGGGCTGTGTAAAAAACAACGCAAAAAAGGAGTTGTTAGTTTATCTTTATTGAATAAAACGTGTTAGACCCGAATTAAAACAGACAGGAAACATACACACAATAAGGGAACGCGTGTGCTCGTCACCGACGTGTGCTCGAGTCATTGGCACCCCAATGGAGGGGAGGATTTTAAGTATGACGTCTATGTTAGACGTCTGCGGTTTGTCGTAACTGAAAGGCAGCGATGAATTGCTGAAGAGGTTGACTTTGGTAGCGTTCGGATAGATGGTCTTCTGTAGATGCAGGGCTGGAATTCAGCGTGTGCTTTCTGAACGGCAAGAAGGAAATTGGATGTTCATCTTTGCTGCTTTCCAACTGTTTTTCAAACAGCCAAACGGCGGCCGTGTTGCACGCGCCATTCTTTAACTGAAGGCAGTCAGCAATATTGCGATTGTTCTTGAAGAGTTCATTCTGAGAACCGATTTAGGAGATAGCGCGTTGTCCATTTTTTGTTAAGGTACCAATCGATAGGACGATGTTTTTAGGAGTTTGGAAGCAAAATTCATTATTTTTGTGTTCACTTTTTTTTGTAGAGAAAAAAAATCGACTGACGAGTTTAAAAACGGCTAAAAGTATGGGTTCTTAACGTGAGTGAGAGATTGCGCAAAAAGCAGTTCTTGGCGGAACGTGTCCGTTGTTGGTCGCGTTCTGGGTACAACTGTCAACTAGTTTACTTTTAAAAATTAACAGAAATTGAAACTTTGCTCGTAGACATATTGAAGTTCATTTTTGCTTTGGAAAGTGATTATCATTGTTTAACGGCTTACACAAAACATATTCAATGAAAATTTAGAAATCTAAATGCTTGGGGCTATTATCATTTTTGCACACGTAGTATGAAAATTTGAGCCCAAAATTCAATAATGCGTAGCATAACACCTTTTTTTCTGTTTAGTTAAAGATGTCATAAAATGTTATGTAAAATAAGTCTTCGAAGTCATCGATATTTTTTCAAGTAAAAAATAAAACATTTTTTTTAATGCACCCGCTGCCTCTTTTGCGTGTGCGTTTAAAGAAGAAAGAAACTTAGTGTGGATACGCATGCAAGTGCAAAAGAGGTAGCGGGTGCGTAAAATTTTTCAATGTAGAATTACGCTCGCGTCCAATTTTAAATATTTTCACGCTCACAAACGTTTAAGAAATTTGCTTTTTAAAATTGTAAAGGAATGTTTTCTTCCGGGCTTTATCAAATTTTTGTTTTACTTTTTTTGTTTACACTATTTTTTTCGCTGTTTTATACCCAATCAACTTTTTTCCGCTGCAAAAAAATCACATAAAAAATGGACATTACCAAAATGACAACTACAATTTACATTATTTAGTATTTTTTTATTTTAAAATAGTCAAAAGCAAAATTTTTTTGACATTAAAAAATACCATATTGCGTCGTAAGCCAAAGGAGCTTCTGGATAACCTCCTGTGTTGGCAGGATCAGTTTTTATTAATTTATTTAACCGTAGTTGAAATTCTTTTCCGGTCATTCCTAAAGGATGATCATGTTAGCAATTTAAGCGGAGCTTTTGATTTTAGACAAATTATATTGTATATCAACACGGCAAAAATTTGTAAATTTAAAACATACCAGAAATTGCTGGCATTTCATCTTTACTAAGCATAATGCTTTCGGTTGTAAAATGATATTGTGCTGCTCGTAACATCTAAATACAGTACATAACGAGAAAAAAAACGGAGGGCGAGGAGGGCGCTTCTGTGAAATGAATCTTATTAATTTTCACAATGGTCACTAATTTACACATAATAATTATGATAAACTGACTTCCTCTTGAGTACAATTGATAGCTTCATCCGGTGGCGGAATATACCATGTATCTGCATACCATCCAATAAAGAACCATACATAACGACGACCATATAATCCATGATGGTAAGCCTGTTATATTATTATATAAATTTGCAATATTTATTGTTGCCCAAAAAAATTTTTACTGAAAAATATTTTGATGTTAATTAAATCTTGCTTTGAAGCACTCAAATCCGCATCATTTTTAGCCGTAAGAAAAAGGTTTTAAATCTTATTATTAATATTACGTTAACAAAAAAATGGTTAAATACAAAGAATAATGCATTAAAAATTGTCAAGTAAAAAAACCGCAAGAAATTAAGAAAATCAAAGGATATAATAACTGGCCCTTTTCTACAACCATTTATTATTAACTTTTTATGTTTTGCGCCAAAAAGATAAAAAGTAAAAATCACTTGACATAACACTCGACGCGCTTCTGTAACGTAAAACAAGCCTACAATTATCCGAGCATCTTGTCGTACTAAAGTCTAAAATAAACAATCATTTTTCATTAGCTCATATAATTTGTTTATTACCTATCTTTAACTAACAAGATAAAACTCAAAAAACATAGTAAAAATATGTATTTACAATGAATGAAAAACAGTCGGATTTTTCTTGTGAGAACTGTAAGTAATAGGTAGAGTCATAAATTTTTCTACATTTTTGTTTTTTCTGATGTTCCAAACGAGTTTGTGGAAGCGTTTTACATCGTTTCAATGATGTTATCATATAATTTGTTAAATTACTATTTGTTATGTAAAAGTTATCCTGGTTTAAGCAATGTTGAAAAAGTGTGCAATTTGATCTTCGAACAGTTTTAGCTTGGCCAAAATACAAAGCAAGCGGCGAAAAACATTCAGACAGTCATTGGCAAGTTCACTCCGACCAGAACGACTTGTTAGAATTGGTATTAGAAGTTTCAAGCCGGCCAGAGAAGCGAAAAAGGCACTAGAAAGCAAACTAGAGGTGCAGATCGATCAAGTCAAATCCGGTCTAAATTACTCAATATCTGGTTTGCAAAGCTTCACACATCTCAATAGACTATCTTTCAACATTGGGACAAAATGAGTAGGTCACCGAAATCGCCAACGGCTGTTCCACACGAATTGACAAATATGCAAAAAACTGACGATATTATATTATTACCGTAAAGCCCGGGCATTGCGTAATCCGATTGCCATCTGTTCCGATCGCTAGAGCACTTCTTTAACGGTAAACACTTTGCAGAAATGGACGAGGTCGGTGCAGCACTCGACGACGTTTTCCGGTTAAAACCTACTGAAGTTTACACTGATGAAATGTGCTCACTCCACAAAAAGCAGAAGAGGGTTATCGATAATAAAGGCAATTACTTCGTTTAAATCAATTTTAAATTAAATATTTGTTGAAGTTAATATTTTGTATAAAAATATATGACTCAGCCTAAAATATAACATGAATATGTTTTCTTGTTCTTCTAGATTTAAGAAATTTTTAAGTCTCGTTACGTTGTGTTTCCTATTTTATACATTTTTTTTACTAGATTGTTTTGCAAAATTTTATGTCGGTTAGTTATGCATCTTTCCGTATTTTTGAATTTATATTTTTAAATTACGGAAAAAAACTTTAATAAGAAAAATTAAAACATTGAGATATCGGCTTATAACCCTAACAATAAAATATGAAATTTTATTTATAATGTTGAGAACTGATTTTTGTTCTTTGGGATGGTGCAGCCAAAGACGGAGGAAAAAGAAAACAAAAGTATAGAAAAGGAATGTCAAATGTTTTGAGAAAGAAAAAAAATGTGAAAAAAGAAGAAAAGGCGGTGGCAATCGCCAATCGGGGGAATTGGTGTGGAAAAAACAGTTTAATGGGAAAGAATTTTGGTGGCAACATAGGGAAGAAAAGCTATAAAAAGCAGCAGCAAAATGTAAAAAGGTTAGTTGGTTATATTTGAATTATTGAAAGGAAATGGAGTGGAAGAGAATTTTTTGGAAACGGTTTTCGCTTTGTGAATTTGGTGGACCGTGGCCGTTGTTAAAGAGAAGAGACAATCTGTGTGCGCCTCTTCTATAGTTCTGTGTGTTGACTTTTGGGAACTGTTTTCTGTGCTTTATAATTTAACTTTGATTTTGCTTTGGTTGAGTTTTAAAAGGTGTTTGGGCTTATGTTTGTTTGTGCTTAATAATTATTGACTTGAGCTTGTCGATTTGGGATTTCGATTTGATTTTTTAATTGATTTTGTCGTTTTTGGACTTTGATTTTTGATAAAGTAATTGTTTTTTTGTTGTTGGGGTAACTTGGTGATTAAAGGCAAAGTTTTTTAAGTATAATAAAAAAAATTTTTGTGCAGTGAAACTATAATTATTTTCAAAGTAAAAATTAAATTATTACAAAAAAGCAGTAGAACAAAGGAATGTATTTTAAACAAATTTATAGCCCTAATTTAATGATACTCCAACAATATAAAAATTTTTTTGGGTTAGTGAAAAAATTGAAAAAAAAAACGAGTGAACTTATTTATTTTGCAAACAGCGCCATTTTGTTATTCTTCTCAAAAAAGAGAATAACTCGTTTTTGCAATAGAACTCTCCTTTCACCCAATCCAGAGCAGTCGCTTCATATTCTCCTATATTTTTATATTCGTATGTTTATGTATATTATGTTATATTATATACTGTAAAGAATGTTCATACTGTAAATAAACACTGTACATACATATTATTAATATCACATACTAAATATATACATAGTACAGCTTGGGGAAAACTCAAAAGGGAGAACCACTATATTTTTTTTGCTTTGATCCGCATTCCTCATATTTAATAATTTTCAAATTTAAATAAAATTTTTTTTGCCTTAATTGCATCTGTAGGATCTCCATAAAAACTTTGGCGATCAACTCGAATGTTTTGCGCCCGAGCTTGTTCTTCAAGGTCTTTAGCTGTTGATGTAAAGACTTCTTCAACAGATTGCAAAATCGTTATTTTCTTCCATTTGAATTTCTCAAATATTTTGACCCTTAAAAACACAATATAAAAATAAAGTAAACATTCATATTCTAAACATTTTCTGAAAAAATACTTAATATAAACCTGGTTGGATTTTGCATGTTTGCGGAAGGATGAGTGCGAAATAATGTTGGAAACCTGTCTCGATTTGAAAGAGCGGGTGAACTGGCACCATATGATATCAAAAATGTAATTATCATTAGTTTTTAATACATGATACAATTTATAATGTACTTTTAAAGCAATTAATGTGCGTTTTAAATGGTTTAAAATAAGTCAATGTTTCAAAATTTTTGTGAATTATTTCCTCCATACTGCTATTGTTTATCAGAAAACGTAAGTTAGCATGTCTGCTTGGTGTGTTTTCTTTAAAAAGTTTACAATTTTTTAGCCATAATTCCAAAATTGCAGCCTGCTTTGTAGTTGTAAGGTTTACTTAAGACCTTTAATTTATCAAAAATAAAACAATGGTTAAAAAGTTATTTTTGAGAATATACAAAATCGCCTGAAAACCCTGAAAGTCAAACCGGCAACAAATCAGCAAACATGAAAAAGATAAAAACAAAGTGTATTATTAGAGTAATAAATCAACATCTTTTATGTAAAATGTTGCTCCAAAACAATTGTACTTAAAAAAAGTTTTAGCGTTTTGAAAATGAATGATCCTTAAAAACAGGCATCCAAAAATTTTCAAACAAGTAGTACACATCACAAAAATCTTTTTAGATAAAAATTATACCATTGAAATTCGACATTCGTTTTGCTTGTGTTAAAGCAAAATATCGTTTTAACATACCACAATTAAGTTCCAAACTGGGGCACTTTCCGCAACAATTGTAGTCACAGGACTGCAACCTGAAAGAAGCATAAGTTTTAACGGCGGCTTGTATAATAATTCAAACAACTGCTTTGTTGCAAGTCCGGGTTGACACTAAATTTATTAAGAAAAAAATGTATGAACGTTAAATGCAATAAAAATGTTTTTCATAAAGACTTTAACTAGACTCAGCTTTATCTTATGAAAAAAAATAAAGTCAGATATAATTTTTCTATTTGAAGTGTTTCCAGATCATGGAATTTTTATAAAAAATTAAATTTGGCAGTGGAGCTTATTTAAACAACGGAACAATAATTAGAGAGTTTTGAGTTTGCAATAAGTTAAATAACTTAATAGAAAACATGCGTTGAAGTTTCGATTATTAATGAAAAGATTAGTCAGTATGGTTGGGTTATTAGATTTTAACGCTTTAAATGTATTAACGAATCTTTTGCAAAAAAAAAAGCGGAGAAAACAGAGAAGGTGCAGTCACGACCATAAAGTAATTATAATATAAGAATGTTGTAAATATAACACGGTATAATCTCAGGAAAATAAACAACAATTTTTACATATTATGACACTATTAAAGATTTTTACATAAAATAGATTCCGTTAAGCTATAGTGCGGAAGTTCGGGTTAGAAAAAGTTGAAATAATAAAAATTTTCAGATAGTGCTTTCCATTTAGCAATTTCAATAAAAAACATAAACATTTATATTGGATATTGTAAATGCATATAAAATATCCAATTGTCTGAAAAACAACTCACTTTGCTGTTATGATGATGTAGCCGTAACACATAATTAGGTAGTATATTTAGATTACTATTGACATCCTGTAGTGCCATTTCTACAGCTGGCAAACAAGCCTAAAAATAATTAGTATGAATATAGCAGTATATAAAAAGAAATTTAAATGCCAAGATCTAACTGTCATTTCTTATGATAAAAACGGTTTGAGCTTTTTCAAAATTGAAAAGAATATTGTTTTTAAAAAAATAATAAACCTTCACCATAAATCAAATTGTTTAGCTGATAGTTCTCTAAATCAAAACTCAACGTTGTGCAGCTCAAGTATGTAACTAAACCTATAACTTATATTTTTAAATACTCATTTAAGACGGGCACCATTCCAAAAATTTTACTACTATTTTGGCATTATAATAAGCATATTTACAGTAAGATTATGTGAGTTAATTAAAATTTGTAATTGTAGTTCAGTACAATTTCACCTAGTTATATTTAAATACGCTTTACATGATCTAATTGCGTTTCAAAACATTAATAAGTTTAGCCACTCTGTTCAGCAGTAAACATTAACTACGATTAAGATGTCATGAGGTTGTAGTTGTGAAATTAGGATCAATTGAAAAATATGAAACCAGCCATTAAGACTGAAATCTACATTTATAGAATTTCTCATGTGCTGAAAACGATAAAACCTTTGAAAAAACTTGTTGGAAAAAAATACAAAATTGAAACACATGATTTTGTAGAGCGGAAAGAGAGCTATAAAATGCACATACATTTCACAAAATATAAATCAAGTTAAAAAATAAACGCAGGAACTTAATACACAACCCATAAATGTGGACAATTGTTTCTGCTCAACTTTATTTGATCTAATTTTGTATATGATAAGAACAGTTTTAGTTCTTTGTGTAGGCAACGATTCTTAGTTTAGTATTAAAAATTTTTAGTTTTACTTTTTTTTAGGTTGTATTCAGATGGTGTAGAATATTCTTTTAAAAAAATTTGTAAAATATTATTCGTGAAGCTACTTTTTGAACATTTTCCAAAGTGTTTACATTACGCTTAGTATTGTTATTGAAAACATGCGATGAGCTTTTAATGATTGAACTGGCAAAAATTGTGTAAAGTCTGGTAAAAAGAGCAGATTTTTTTGGCTGGAAATATTTTAATACGTTAAAATTACTTAGCCGCTATGTTTTTTCAACATCAAATTGCTTAGCCGCCAATTTTTTTTAACGGTTTTATCGTTTTCAGCACAAATAGAACTCAACAATTGCTCATTTGAGGCTTGTCATATATTATTCCTCGTAAAATTATAAATAAAAAATATGTAGATCGTTGAAGCAGTAAAATTAATATTAGTTACAATTTAATAAAATTTTGTAGGAGCCAATTTATTTAAAATTTTCTACAATTACCGAACAATATTTTTTTTAAATTTACCAAAAATATTGATCTTAGAATTTAAATTTGTTTAATAATATTGACTGTTAAAAGTGTTTAAGATTATCACATGTAAAAAAAGCATGGTATTATAAATCGGAATAGTGCGCCACCGGTTCTAATTTTAAGGGGACAATGCAACGATTTCCAAAAAATTAATAACAATCTGTAAAAATTACGTTGATGATATCGATTTTTTTTATCTTATTCATAAATTGTTGGTCTATGCCATCAAAATAATAGTTTGAAGTGAAAAAAAAACTTGGTTTCGAAAGCAATTATCAGCAGAAATTTTCAATCTTTTTACCTAAAGTATTAAAAACCATCGCACAGTATATGTAATTAATACATTTACTCACGTTATTTGTTTTGAGATGTCTGTTTAGTTTGTATAATAAGAAATTATATTCCTACTATTGTTTACCATTTATTAAGTATTATTATGTAACCCCCGTGTTGTGTCAATAGTACTTTTCAACAATTATGGCAGTTATCAATTTATTTTACAATACCTGACCACCGGGCCATCCTCCTGTTCCAGCTTCCATAGGAAAAACACCTCCAATGTGTAATTCTTTTTTCGTACTTTGTGCAATTTTAGACTTTAAAACATTCGTTATTGTAAAGAATAAAATTATGCAGTTTAGCAGATTCATAGTAAATTATTGCTAAAATTAATTTATTTACAACTTTTTTTTTCCCTAATAACTGTAAACATATTTGAATAATACAAAAATACTATGTAAAACTTCCATAATGTTTTTGACAGTTTTAGAAATAAGAACATGTAATATAATAATTTAAATTATTATCTTTCTATATTTTATAAAAATTCTAAAAAAAACAAGTTAAGAAGACTCACTAATTTATTGTAACGATGTAAGTATTTTTTCAGCATTCTTAAAAATCAAATCACTGCTCTATTAAACTTTTTTTTTTAAAAAAAAGGACAGCTTTGCAATTATTATGCAAAAATGAGAAAGATAATTATAAAGCAAAAATTAACAATGCAGAAATAGTGAGTGTAAATTTCAGCTGCTTTTTTTTGTTCAAATATTATAATTATTATTTTAAGCTTGTAAAAACTTTTCAAATAAATTAAAACCTCGAAAAAAGAAATATAGGACAGCTAGTATATTGTCAAAAAAAAAGACTATTTAATTCTTAAACATTTTGTCTATATAAATGTATTTAAACTAACAAAAATTAAACATTTCTAACTATTTGTTTAGTTTCTTTAGATAAATCAATAAGATTAAATAGTACGCTAAAGGAAGGTGCTAAGAGACAAAAGTTGTAGTTGAAAAAATGTTTTTTGAAAAATATTGACAAAAAAAAGTCTAAAACATGAGAACAAAAAATTTAAATGCATAGAGAAAGAAATTTCAGTTTTTTGTGATAATTTTGTTAGTTATAAACAAAATCTCCGGAGAGTAACAATTTCGTGCTTAACCAGCAGCGAAAAAGATATGTATGTAACATTTTCTAACAAAAGATACTCTTAAGCAACCGGGTTTTATGAAATAAAATAAGAAAGGCATAAAAATAATACTTTCTAAAACTAACATTAAATTGTTATATCATTTTGTGGAAATAATAAAAATCGTTAACTTGCCGCCCTCGCAGTCACATGCACAGCATCCTTGGCATTCAGCGCCCTCGCCGTCTTCGGATGAAACGAAAAAAATTGGATGCTCTTCGAAAGAAAAAAATGCCAAGGTTGTGTGAAAAAAAAACAAAATATTGTCTGACTGTCTGTCAAAAAAAGATCAAAAAAAAAAATGACGAACCCTAGCGCAAAATCCTGAATAAAAATAACTCGGTATATAAGGAATGGCACATTTCTTAGTTTTCGGTGGGTGGTTTCGCAAGCCATCTGTGACTCTATGCTTGGATTTTAGAGCACCTTGGATAGCACGGCGAAGATTTCCTTGAGTCCCTGCATACTGATGACGGTATGCATGGAGCCCAGCATTGCTGGGGTAGAGGGCCTCGGTTCTAGCGATGGTAGTCGTGTTGTTTGAAGGGAACAGATCTAGAAATTATATCTGTTACCCCAAAAAAAAACGCTTAAAACTAAGGGTTTTGTTAAAATTTTGTTTGTTACGGGTTACTGTAAACAAAAATTTTCAAAATCCAAAAATTTTTTTTATTCAATTTGAAACTTGTTTCTGTATACTTTTATGATTGTTTTGTTTGAAACTTGTTTACTGTAGGATTACTGTATACTTTTATGATTGGCGGCAAATTTCAAATTTTGTTTATACTTAACCTATACCATATGGGTTTTCCCAAAGCAAATAAGGTGCTTATGCTTGGTTACTGTCGCGTAGGGTTACTGTATACTTTTGTGAATTTTAAATTTTTGCATTTGTTTATACTTAACCTATGGCTTTCCGAAAACCAAATAATGGTTACTTTAGCTTGGTTACTGTATACTTTTAGAATTGGTTTATTATAGGGTTACTGTATATTTTTAGGATTGTTTTTACTGTAGGGTTACTGTATACTTTTAGGATTGTTTTACCGAAGGTTTGCTGTACATTTTAAGGATGTTTTACTGTAGGGGTACTGTATACTCGTAGAATTGTTTTACCGTATACTTTTAGGGTTGTTTTACTGTTGTCGCGAGTACGCGAAAATTAAATTATTTTTTGTTTTGTTGTTTAAAGTCGAAATGGTCTTGACACGAACAAGCGCGCCAAATGCGCCAATTTCATTGTTTAAAATTTCCAAAAATTTTTCGTCAAGACCTTTTTGTACTTTTCATTTTTAGCTTATTGTTTGTTTTTTGCTAGCTACGAGTCAGTTGTTTCTTGGATTTTTGTGTCCAGTCACTTGTTTTTTGTTTAGGATTATAATAAAGAAAAATAGTTTAATTTCTTTTTTCTTTATATAGCAATCTAAGGTAATTCCCAACAACTGTAAGGTTACCGTATACTTTTAGAATTGTTTAACTGTAGGGTTACCGTATAATTTTGGGATTGTTTAACCGTATACTTTTAGAATGTTATACCGTATACTTTTAGGATTTCAATACTGTATATTTTTAGGTTTGATTTACTGTATACTCTTGGGATAATTTTACTGTAGGGTTTGCTGTATATTGTTAGGGTTATTGTACTGTAAGGTTACTGTATACTTTTGGAAATGTTTTATTATAGGGTTACTGTATACTTTTGGAAATGTTTTATTATAGGGTTACTGTATACTTTTAGGATTGTTTTACTGTAGGGTTACTGTATAATTTTAGGATTGTTTTACTGTAGGGTTACTGT